>JAUMHQ010000076.1:14087547-14119160 GCA_032361165.1 Enteromius paludinosus
TTTGTCTGTGGAACATATTTTGACGAGTTGATCATAAGAAGCAGTTTATTTTAATGATTAATTCATCTGAATCATTCAGTCCAGTTCACAAATCACTATGAAACTGGACGAATTGGACTGATCTTATGATTATGTTAAAGTCAATTATGGCTTAAAATGTATTCTGTTTGTCACACAAAGCACAAAGCTAACTCACTCTGTGACATAGAAAAGTGGGGGGGTGTTTAGACAAGCCATTTGTGTGTGTGGGGGGGGGGGGGTGCTTTGGTTGGACAAGTCATAACTTTTATATAGAATATCTTTTTGGTTTTGAGACTTTAGTTTTTGCAACTTTAGGGATTTTATCTATGCACTAACAGCCTGTAACACTCCAAAGAGAAAGGAAAACTTGAAATCGCATCACATGACCTCTTTAAAGATATCTAATGTTTTGTTATGTCAGTTTATAACAACTAAATAAGAGAGCTTTAAAGTTTTGACCCTTTTTTAAAAATGGTAGTGAAGAGTGTAGACACGTTTTTCACAGGTTGGCTGTATTATTATATGGGACATTATTTTTGTCTGTTTTTTTGCGGTTTGATTGCTTGCAGGTGTGCAGACCCAGCAACCACTGCTGCTCTCATTCTGGTCAGGTTGACCTTGCTGAAATAGTACCTTTTCATTAAAAAATAAAGTGAGACAAAGACCACCAAGGACCGCCTAGCGACTCTATTCAACCCAAATTAGCCCTGTGTTTGTGCTGTGCAGTGGGTAAACCCACTGACATGCTTTACATGAAAATGAGCATGCTCTCTTGTACTGTGCTGTGCTAAACTCATAGAATTATAACAAGCATGAGTAGAAAGATATTCCTTTCATTTGAGATGCTTGCCATGAAAGGAAACATTTGTTAAGCAAATCTATTATTAATACAGATCAAATCTATTATTTATAGGTACACACCCAGAAATAAGGATCAGAGGAAAACGGTTCAAGAAAGGAAAGCTTTAACCACTCTATAACTTTACTTTAATTCCTGAGGACTTCATATTATGTCAAATGTCAGAGTTTGTCGGAATCTTAATACTTCAGTAGTGAATGATGGCTGGGCGATTGTGCGGTTTGTACCAGAGATAAAAGGCACTTTCCACTAATATGGCAAATAAATTAATAATAATAAATTATTAAACACAATTAACCTAGAATAAAAGAATAAAATGGCCTTTATTTTAAACGGCCTGTTCCACCAATGCCCCTTGTGTAATGTACTGCATTAGTCAAAAAAAGAGATAATAATAATAATGATATATATATATATATATATATTTATATTTATATTTATAAAAATAATAATAATTTTTAAACTAGGGGGGAAAATATATATATGAATTTAATATTAATGTATTACTTTTAGGCCGTAGTGTAATAATAATTATTATAATAATATAAAAATATATATATTTAATTTATGAGAAAATGTAAGGTAATCAGTAACTACAAACATTTATTTCCAAAATAGTTTCTACTGAGTGATATTTTAATTTAATACTAAATTTGCAACCCTGATACCCATTCTGGAATAATTCGATAGTCTAATAGCACAAATCAGAAACTAAATGTAGAGGTTTATAATTTTTCTAATGGGAATAAACATTTATTAGAATATGAATTAAAATAAAAACCTCACTGATCATTTATTGTATATAAAAAAAAAAAAGTGTTTCAGCCTATACTCAACCCTAGATTTGAAAAATCCAAGTGTAGTACTTTCATCTAATTTACTCTGTGTTGACATGAGAAGGAATGTTGAAGATAGCACCAAAACCTTGCAGACTAGACCTAACAGGCCACATTTTAATTCCAACACATAGCAGTTGTGACTAGCAGAAAGAAGTACAAACAAGGAAAGCAAATAGGAAAGGCCTTGAACCCCCTCACACCCTGCTATGTTATAGCACTTGAAGAAAAATCACAACTTGACTCAACTAATCGACTATGTTCCCACTGTTCTCATTGTTTTTCTAACTTCAAACAGGTCAGAGCATATCAACTTTGTTCAGAAATGACTGAACCACGATGAACTTGGGTTCTCAGAAATATCTTTTGGAGTGGAAAAGAGGAACGAGAGAGAAAAAACAACATAAAAGAGTTTTACATTGAATTTTCAGTAACTGGGTGCGTGAATTTGGGCTCTTCAATTAGGCTGTTGTTTAGGCGAAGAACAGAGTCTCAGTCATTTGGCAACAGGGTTTGGAAAGTCAAACCTGAATGTTACGCTCAATCTACCTCGCCAGCGATTATTCTAACCATTGTAAATAATTTGTCATGTTGAGGATGAAGCGGTGTGCTTAAGACCAGTTTCCATCAACAACATCAAAAGACATCTGATCAAGGCAAGTGTTCCAGAGGTTAAAAAGCTCTCTGCTACAGCATGCTGAAAAACCACCAGTGAAATTTAGGAGCCCACCCTTAGCCCAAGGAAATGCTTTACAAATGCCCCTTGTGTTTGCCAGACCACCTTTCTGTGTCTTTATTTTTTACCCGGCGTGGAGAAGAACGAGTCCAGACATCTGACGTGCAGCACTGCCAAGCCTCTGCAGCACTCAGCTGTAATCGCAGGGTTGCTCTAGGAATATACAGAGCAGGACGGGGCAGAACTCAGGCATCCAGTGTGCGTCCACACTTCACTTCTGATGAGTGATCAGCTTAGACTTGGCCCGTTTGAGTCAAGTGTAACGCAGCTTCAATAAGAAAGATAGTTACTGAGTTTGCTGTTTGACTTTTGTCAATCCATTCATCACCATTCATTTTTCTTTCTGGTTTTTCTTTTTACATTTGTTTTTGTCATTTCCCTTTGCTTTCTTTTTTATTTTTCTGTTCTTTTCCTGTTTTCCTCTTCATTTTTCACTTTTTTATTTCCTTTGCCTTCCTCTTTTAGTTCTCATTTCTTTTCGCTTTTGCTTTTATCTTTTAGCCTTTAATTTCCATTTACTTTTCTTTTCCTTTACTTTCCATGTCCTTTCCCACTTCTTTTACCCTTTGCTTCCTTTTTCCCATTTCCTTTTACCTTTTGCTTTCCTCTTCTCTTTCCAAATGAATTTCCTTTTCCTTTTACCTTTGCTTTTTTTTTGTGACCCTTTTTGTTTTCTTTCCTGTTGCGTATCTTTTCCTTTCCTTTTTATTAATTTTTTTGCTTTACCTTACCTTTTCTTTTCCATTCATTTTCCCTTTTTGCTTTTCTCTTTCCTTTTGCTTTTTATTTTCCCTTATTTATTATTATTATTATACCCTTACAATTTAAATTTCCTTTCTATTTTCATTTGTTATCATTTTCTTAGCTTTTTTTCTTTTCCCGTTCCTTATTCTCCCTGTCCTTTCCCTCTCTCATGTCATCACCTCATAGATGCATGTGTTGATATTCACCTGATCTTATGTGACTTTAGGTTACAGTTCTCAAAGATTAAAGCAAAGGCGCATTTGGTCACAGAAGGTTGATGACACATGGAGGACCGTGACGCCAATGACCATGTTTGGTCATAAATTCTACTCTGCATAGCCACTGGGAAACAGAAAAGCGAGCAGACTCGTGGGATTACAATTGTGTTTGTTTGTTCTGGGAGCAATAATACACTCACTGCTTCTTTCTTACTGTCTTACATTATCCTTTAAACACCCCTCCCCCAACAATAACCCAACCTTAGTTGTCTTCACTCCGGTTAAAAGATTCCTTTTTGTTCGGACCCTCTCCGCCGCTCTCATTTTGCCCTCCTTCTCTCCTCCTTTTAATGCAACAAATCTGTGAACATTTAATTCACCAGCTCTTTCTCTGGTTTGTCTTGGATTCCATGACCTGATACAACTCAAACCATACAAACCTCCTCTTTTTAAGCTTTTCTCTTCATCCCAGTCCACCCTTCATACTGTCAGTTTCTATCTTTGTATTCTTCTTGCCTCTGAAGCACTTACCGGCAAATACCACAGAAAGTGAAGAAAAGACAGCCCTTCCAGCATTCTTCGGCCAGTGACTCTCCAAAACCTACTGTACTTTGGCACTCTGGAGTCAACTGCATACTTCTGTCAATAGAAAGCAGATGTTAAACTGTAATGTATGGCCGTTTTTTCCCTTCTGTCTCTCACTACACAAAGAAATGTGTAGGCAAGACCCCTTTTTTACCATCAACATGGACATAAATACAGATGATGAATAAATCTACCTCTATTTTCACCTTTTCTTGGCACAGTAGCTTGAGCAGAAGCAGACCTGCTGAAATGCACATACAGTCACAGCAGTTGAAGCACTAACCAAAAAGTGTATCCATGTTTATTTCATAGCATTCTATAAAGTAATGAATATTAGATTACAGAAATACGATTGTCGCAGTGTTATGCTAACTTTTCAGTACGTATCAATCATCATACCCCCAGAAAATTTAGCATTAAAAGGTTTTGGGTTTGTGAGCTTAGTTAAGTTAGTAATGCATGTTTTTTAATACATAATGATATTTTTGTGGAAACCAATTAGCCTATATTTTTTCAGGATTCCTTAAACAGTAGTATATTTTTTTACATTAATTTTGCCTATAGTTTTGCTTATAGTGCATAATAAACCACACCAAACTATTAAATAATCTCAGGCTCAGACTAGCAAGCAATAACATAGAAACACTGCACTGTAGCAAGAACTTTTGCATGGGCAAGCACCAGTTAACTATAACTGCAGCATGAATATAAAGTAGCATGATTCTGTTTTTGTTTTGCCTCTTTTTTTGCCTTATGCTTCTCTCATGCAGAGCTGTAATTTAGAATCAAATTTTTTGAAACTGAAAATTTCCTCCTCCTTAAGGCCTTTGCTGAAGCGCAGAGGCTTTAGCTAGACTCTCCTGACAATGACTTTGGGGCTTTGCTAATTGACTGTGCAGCTCTGCGTGTCCTTTTTAATGACTGCTGCGCTAGCCTTTAGCTAAACCGTCTTGGCACAGATCGAGTCTGAAATGTCAAACAGCTATAGTGAAAAAGCCAAAAGGGTCAAATAAAGCCGTTATTGTTGTGAAGGGAGTTCGAGTTAGCCTTGGATGATGGCTTACAGACACATCCATATGCCTCTTGAAGGGCCGGTGGTTTGTGAAGGTGATTTTCAGGGCATACATTCACACCTCCCTTCTGCTTAAAAGCTAGGAAAATGACATCCTTGTTAATGTTGGCTCCCGAAGCAGGTGCTCATTAATGTTCATTGATGTTTACGAGGTGAACCTGACTTTGCCATCCTTATGCGGCACGAAGCTGTGTTTTAAGGGCTCAATGGAAATGACACGTTAGGCCTGGTGTATGTCTGTTCTTCTGGCTCGTTCCTGTCTCTCATCTAACATGCACTAAAATCGGCTCAGAAACTAACAAACATGGCCATACTGATGAGTCACCTAAGAGTACCTGCCTTCTTGCGTCAATGAGGCTAGTAGTGATTTAATCTTTTGCAGGGGTAAATAATACTTTGGGTTGATAAAAATGGTTAGAAAGAAACGGCGTTTGTTTATAGGGCTTGTTGTCTGGTCTACGTCAAAGCTTGTTGTTTCTGTGAAGCTGTCTCCGTGTGGATTATTTGCTGATGATGGTCATTCTGAAGGATAACTGTGGTCAGTGACGTCTGTTCCACATGGCTTGGCCTGTAACAGAAGATGGATTCACGGTTATAAGTGAGATCGAGCCCTCTGCGGTTGCGACATTTGGTGTCTGGCCAGTACGAATGTTAACTGTTATCACTGTCACACTAGAGTAAATGTGTATGTTTTAAACTCTGTGGCGGCAGTTGAGTAGATCATTTACTAACATTGTCAAAGCATCCTCTCCAGGGAGAGTAAACAACAAAGGCCCAATTTCACAGGCACAACCATTACCAATACTCATATTATACAGCAGAAGAGCTTTGACAGTGGCATAGAGATTAAAATGAAATAACTTTTTATTCCACTTACACTTATTTAAGGACCACTGTTTAACGTGTGAACATCAGCAGATGTGAGAAAACAGCTCTTTTATGTACTGTACAACTAATGTAAGTGGAGATTATTCTTCTGTCAAGCATCGAAAACTGATAAAGATGATGTGTGAATGAGCTCGAGCAAACGTTCGGATTTGTTTTTGAATGTTATCTCCTCTTCATCGGCAATCGTCTCGCTGCTTCCTCTGATAAGACTCGCTCTCCCTCTCTTTCCTCCTCCTCTCAGCTGTTTTTGCCTTATCTGATGTGGCGAGAGCCAATCCTAAAAGGCAATACCAAGTGCACATGCACATCTTCACTACCACAGCATTCTCGAATTAAATTGATTCTGTGACTTTACAACAAAAACATAAGTGTTTTGTCTGGCAGACATCACATCCTTTTTGTCTCTGGAACCTGTCAGCTCTTAATTTTAACACTTCAGATTTTTTCAAGAATGTCTGACCTCTGAAATTCAATATGAAGTCAATTGTACTCCACTGTCCTCAAGGGTGATTTTAGTGTAACATTAGTGAAAGACTCTTACTGTATTTGTTATGGCAAAACAGTGTGGATAGAACATAAACTGGGACAAAATGTTTGTGGTGAAGTATCTTTTGATGTATGTGTGTGTGTGTATATATATATATAGTCATGGGAGGAGCTTACGACAGACAGTGGGAGTGGCGTCAGGCCTCAGAGGCTTTTATTGAACAAAATAAAATTAAGTGTCCAAAATAAAGAGGGGAACTGGTGTCCTCATCGTGCTGCAGGGGTAGTGAAGGTCAGGCAGTGTTCGAGGGGGGAAGGGTCCAGGTAAGGGGCGGTGTCCGGCGACCACACGCATTCCTCTCTCAGATCCGGTGGCTTCATCCTACTTGGCCCTCACGGCACTTCCATAGAAAAAAATTCACAATCCCGACAGCCATTTCATGGGTGCGGTTCTTGTCCGGACTGCGGGTCTGGCGGCGTGACGATCCCTCCTCACTCTCTTCCTGGACCCACGAGGACACCAGTGTGCATGCACAGGGAGACCAGTCTGCTGAGGAGAGGCGTGCTCTGCCTTTACCAGCGATGGTGATGAGGCTTCATTCATCTCAGGTGTGCCCCATCACGCACCGCCAGACCTGCTTGTTCATGTGCCTCTCCTCACTCGCATGCCCACTCCTGTCGGGAGCCTGGTGAAGGGCAGTGAATAAGGGATGGCGATGATAGCTAGGGGAGGCAGCTGACTCATCAAAATATAAACACACATATATATACTGTATATACACACATATACATATAAAATTAATAGCTACATTGCCATTAGATATACTATGTTGCTTCCTTGGCCTCAGATGATATACAATACAGTAGTTTCTACAGTAGTAGTGGCTGTAAATCAAGCCTAGAGCTATCGCTGCGCCTGGAACTGCTCCAATTCCAGACAGATCTCAATGTGTGCTGATGTCTCTTTATCCATATGCTGCATTTTCATTTGCCAATTCAATTTCTAAACCTTTGCAAACCTACCTGCCCTTCATCATTCTGTTTTGCCCGTAAAGTTTCTAAAAGCTACATATTAAATAAAATATTCTCATATCTAACTGATAATATCACATTCATCACATTTGCCACAAGCCTGAAATGATGTGGCCAATCATAGCAGCCTCTGTATCAATATGACAGAATCTATTCTGCAATGGGATGCTTGATGCGCAACAGGATGTTATTTCATTGAAAGAATATTTAGGTGATAGCTATATCTGATGATATACCTTAAAAGTAGGTGAGTTATTACATTTGGGTTGTTGTGTAATAGTCATGGTGAAGTGGCAAGCAGCCATTGCCTCCTGTTGCCTAGGCAGACGTTTGACAGGCCGAGCTCTGGCTGGACCCTAGGAACAGGAAAGGCCCGGGTCAGTTTCCCAGCGGGAGGCACAGCCGGCCCGTTTAAAGTGAAGCGGAGCGTGATGGGAGTTTGGTCAGAGGATTAGTGCTGTTGTCTGTGAAACTGCAGTGGGACGGGGGTCTGCGTGAACATGCTGCCCATGCCCCTACTGCCCTGTTCCCTTTCAGTCTGGCCTCTGTGAAGTTAGACAAACATGCTATTATGGCCTTGTCATTCCCCAAGAATCTCACAGACTGTTCTGAGAAGGACCGCCATATCCTTCAGATACAGATAGGACCAGAAGGCGACAAGATAAGTGCTTTAAAATATTTGAAAAGCTGGCCTAAGGCTTCTAAAACAATTATTTCCTTCATAGTATTGCAGGGAGATGGACTGACAGCATTGGAAGTGATCCACAAAGCAGTATGTTGTCCCATTACAGTAACAGTAGAATGGTTAAATGAATTAGTTTTTATTGTTTACATAGCTAGTTGGTTAGTATGTAAGTTAAAGGGATAGTTCACCCAAAAATTTAAATTCTGTCATTAATTACTCATGTTGTTTGAAACCCATAAAACCTTTGTTTGTCTTTGTAACGCAAAATAAGATATTTTCTGAAGAAATCCAAGAGCTTTCTGATCCTGCATAGACATCAATGCAATTGACATATTCAAGGCCCAGAAGGAAAGTAAGGACATTAATGCTCCACACATACGCGCTGTGGTATTTTTGTGAACATGCGTTGAAGACTAGCATTGAAATTGTTGAATGAAGTTATTATTTGTGTTTTCTTTGCACACAAAATCGTTCTAATATCTTCATAAATATGGTTGAACCACTGATATCACATGGATTATTTTAATCGATGTCCATACTAGGGCTGGGCGATATATACCGTATATACCGGCTTTATTGACGAGATGCGCATAATATATCGTACGATATATATCGCCCAGCCCTAGTCCATACTATATCTTTCTGAGCCTTGAACATGCCAGTTGTGTTACTGTTTATGCAGGGTCAGAAAATCTTTGGATTTCATCAAAATATCTCTTTATTTGTGCTCCAAAGATGAACAGTAAGTAATTAATGACTTTTATGAATTTCTTTGAGTTTAATGAATTTTAGTTTTTGGTTGAACTATACCTTTAATAAGGAAGTGCTACAACAATACGGGTAGAAGCAAAATATTGTCCAAATTATAACAGTAGAGACCTGGGGTCTCTTTCAGTAAGGAGGTTCAACCAACTTAAACTCTGAGTTGACTTACCAAGAGATTAAAAACTCTTGAGGTTTCGGTTTCAGAACAGCTGATCTGAGTTAGGTCAGTCAACTCTGAGTAGACTAATTCAGAGATAAGCGTGTACACCCCAACTCTAAAAAGGCATTATCAATGGAGCGCAGATATTATGAGTTACCATGGCAAAATCTGAAAAAAACAAAAGAGATCAGCATTTTTTTCTCCAGTTGAACTTGATGCGCGCATGCAAAGTTACAGCAAATATGAGAACATATTTAAAAAATAACAGCAACACCACTGCATCGGCGAAACAGGGACAGTAAGCGTGGGAAAACATAGCTGCTTAAGTTCATGCGTCAGTTAACATTTAGGCCCGGTTTCACAAACAGGGCTTAGTTTAAGCCAGGACTAGGCATTAGTTAAATTAAGATATTTAAGCAACTTTTGCAAAAATGCCTTATAAGAAAATATTACAGGTGTGCATCTTCATACAGAACAATGGCACTGACATGTTTTAAGATATGTCAGAGCAAGATATTTTCATCCGAGAAAGCTCAAACATGCAATTTAGTCCGGGACTAGCTTAAGCCTTGTCTGTGAAACTGGGGGATAAAGTATTTAAATATTTAAGTGTAATAAAAACTAAGTAATGTGTGACGTTTATTGACTTTTCACTTGGAATTGGCCGTAATTTTAAAGTTATTTCAGATGAAATTGCATTAATTACATAAAATAGGCTACTGCATAGTTTCTACAACAAATTTGACAAAACAAGAATGCATATAACCTTAACTTAATGTTCACTGGAAATGATTAATGTAAGGTTCCCACTTTTAGACACATTGATCAGTTTTAAGATAACATTTCACAACTTGAGTTTTTAAAAGTGCACTTGTGTGGCTGACTTTTTTATTGATCAAGTGGTAGAGGCTGATATGACATTTAGAATATACAGTACTAAAAATAGTTTTTAGAACGAATAATAATCCCATTAATCTAGTTACAGTACATGTCCCTGCTGAGAAATAAGCGAGAGGCGAGAAATACTGCTTCGTCTTTAAAAAAGTGGAGGAGAAAATAAAACCTGCCCCCGACCAGGTTAGGTTCACAGAGTAAGTTACCACAGTTACTGACTCTGAGTTAGAGTTACCTCTCTTTCAGAAACAGGCTTGACTTACCCTGCTTTCTCGGGTTTGACAAACCTACCATATTGAAAAAAAAAAAAAAAAAAGAGTTTATATTATTTAAGGGTTAACATAATCGGAGTTGTCACTTAACCTCCTTTCTGAAACGTGCCCCAGAAAAATCACAAGCTGATGTTAAAAATATATACTAAATACATAATAATATATGATAAATGAATCATTGCAGTTTATTCAAATGTAATATTTGTAAGAAAAATAATTATATTTCAGACAGCGAGAGAGATAGGACTGCATAAGACATGTTTTCATGGTATGACATGGTGTGATATATTCTGATGGTTTCTCTTAAAGCAGTGACATTTTGCAGACTAGATTAAATAAACAGAGCTGATAGGTCATGGTGTTTTGTTGAACATCCTCAACCCTCAAGGACTGTTTTGCTCACAGTTTTGGTATTTTTACCTCAGCCCAGTTCATCAGTTACAAAACACTTTGTGCAAAGAAGAGGAAATTCCTGCTTACACTTTCAACTGCAATGTGTCAGAGGGTTCCTTGTGGTTTTGTACAAAATACCACGTTAGCTTTCAACCAAAGCCAGCTCTGACTTTGTAAGTAAAGGGAGAGGTCTTGCTTCATTTTCCCAGCTTCTGGATTGAATCACTTCTGGACATCTAGCCCTGGGGTCACTGATGACATCATGCTCTCCACCTTAGTCCAAACTGCCCATTTATTCTCATGTTGCATGTTTCATTTGTTGCTCTCATAAGATGTTTTAGAAACTCAGCACAGAAAGGAAGTAATAACAACCCCCGCCCTTGACAAAATAAGTATTTATATATCATCTTAGCTGGAACAATATTTCCCTCATACAATGAAGGACTCGGTCCTACCTCATCTTTAATGATTACCAGGAGGCGAGTTATTCTAACTAAAGCTCACGTCTCCCGAGAGACCGTAAACACACTTGTAGTCAGGCTATTGTTGACGTTACTTGGGTGAACGATGAGGCCTTCGAAGCGCTGTTGGTGATCCTTCCTGGCGTGTGCAAACAGCCTGTCCTGTGTTTAGATGAAATTAAATGTGAAATTTAGCATATGCCTGCCAAATCAAAGAACAGAGATGCATAGATCTGTCAACTTTCATTATAAGCCATGCATTTTGTTCATGTACTGTATTTAAAAGATGTTTATCAGACCTCTGTGACTTCTTTTTATGAACATGCTACATTTAGCACTTAGCCAGGTTTCAGATCTCCTTCTTGCAGTATAAGAAGTTGCCAGGAAGTTACAACTATTAGCTCTGGAGATCTGATGGAAGTAGATGGTGGTTGTGGGATAGATCCCAGGTGTTCACACACCTGCACAAAAGCTGTCTCTGGTACTAAAAAAAAATTCCTGTTACTTGTAATCAAAGGGCAGCAGTGTTGTTACTGTGACTAAAATTAAAACTAAAAATAAATCTGAATTAAAATGAACATGAAATTAAATTAAATTGAAATAAAGCTGAAGGTAACCACTTAAAATTACAAAAAACTAATTCCGAAAAAAAAAAATGAAATCTAAATATGAATAGTACTATATGAACTATATACAGTAGATATCGCTAAAATAACACTGTTGGGCATATTATGATATACTGTTAAAGTTTAATCTGAATTAATACATTTATGCCAATTTCCAGGGTCAAAATTAGCATGTTTAATCTACTTTTGACTAAACTGATGACCAAGAAAAAAACTAAATGAATGCCATTGACCCATCTACGAGAAACATAGAACCATAATAGCCTTGGTGGGAACACAGAAGGTTCATATTCCCTCAAACGCAGGTCTGTAATGATGTAAACCAGGGGCAGCCTCAGGCCACTGGAGCCTTTAACATTAACACTCCCTAATTTACGAGCATATTCCGGGCAAAGAAGCTTTTAAAGCAGCTCTCAGCTGAGAGTAAGTGGTATCATCACAGTAAAAGAGTGTCAGCTGATTATTTATGAAGCTTTGGGAGGTGCGTTGCCCTTTTTTATCTTAGCCTTTCACACCCACGAACATTTGAGCCTTTTGTGAAGCCAGGGGAAAGAGGAAAGATGAAACACGGTGGTTGATATCTTTCATCTTGCATCCAGTGATTACACCCTCCCTGTAGGCGTGTGTAAGACAGGGAGCGCAAATAGATTCATTATTACAGCGGTGGCTGATTATTATTATTAGCTGGGTGGAAACTGATACACTGAGCTTGTCTCTTCCAGGGAGGCCTATCACTTATCATAAGGCTTTCCTCCAACGTCTTTGTAATGTTTTGGCAACCTGATAGCGTTGCCGCAATGCTGTAACAATATTATTCCGTGACGGGCACTCGCAGAGCCGTACACTCGCTTTAAGGTCAAGCTGGTGTTTTTATTACACTGTCGGTTTATGTGATTACTGTAAATGGGTTTTAACACCTTGCTTTGTGAATGTGGGGTATGTTTTTGTACCGAATGTGAACGGATCTGATCTGTACTCCCCTGTGAAGATGCGTATCTGATGTAAGACAGGCTTTACAAAATAAAAAACACAAACCCATCTGTGTTGTTTGGGATCAGTGCTTGGTCTTTCAAAAAAATTTAAGAGTTCTTGTCACTTTTGCGGTTGTCTAAACAATCTCTCTAGGTGGTCTGCGCATCCAAGGCAGAACTGTTTACTTCACAAATATTTGCTGGTGAAGCATGCAAATGCGCAGACCTCCAACAGGCAAGAATATAGTCTTACCTCCTTTTATCTGTGAGGCAGTGAGGGTTTGTCTGTTTTCAAGCACGTGGATGACTAAGCGAGAAAGTCTGTATTAAGCCCAAAGTATACTTCATTTATGTACATGTCAACTAGCATATACATACAGTCGAACGCATAGCCTTTCAAAGTGTACTCCATTTGATGATATGAGTGAACTCAGGCGGTCGAAACATGCACACTAGAAAGCTTCACTTTAGGCCAATGTCTGTCTGTACTTTTGACAACAATTTTAAACAATTTCCGAAATTTACATTTCACGCGCTGTACACATATGCTATGCAAGTATACTTTGGATGCAAGTCTCAGTCTTCGATTAAACATGAGGTTCCGGGATGAACTTAATTACTGATTTATAAAAGTATGTGAAGTATTTCAAGTTTGTGGCAAAGAATCTTTTACAAACCGGTCTGTTATTGTGGTGACACGAAACGTAACACTGAAACGAAATGAACTTTGATTTGGTTGTTTGACATCTTGGTCAAACTGCCTCATGGCCTTGGCCAATGAAAGCTAGCATGAATTCCAGACCTTCAGCCGTTAGTCTTCCTACGGGGGACTAATAAACCTATAACAAAGAGGAAATCAATTATGTACAAGCAATGGTTTCAGCTCATTGATAACGTATAAGTATAATTAATAGTCTAGTTTTTGTGAACAGTAATGTTGAATTGATTTAATGTTTGATTATGATTATGTAGTTTTAACTTGCTAAAAGGCTTGCTATGTAAAGGGGTCATTTGCTTCAATGCAAAAACAACAAAATGCAGACACAACATTTGGGGAAAAAATGCCTTGTTGCTTTTTTTAAAAGTTGTCTCAAAAACAGTCATCACAGAAAAAAAAAACATTGGGAAACATTAGTCTTTGCTCAGTGGCCAAGCAAAGCGAAGCTCTTAAAACACAATGATGGTCTCTAAAAAAGTAGGGGTCAAACTTAGAAATGTCTAAAAGTGACCTCCTGTTGAAGCGGCACTACAGCTGCCACGTCACATGCAGCATTGTGTGCTTGCTTAAATTCCAGCTTCGTCCCTTCTCATTTCCCAGCTATCATCACAGAGCTGTAAAACTTAATAGATGTTTCGCACAGTGCTTGTGACAGTGTGTCTTTCTCTCATTGCGATGCAGCTGTGATTGAAAGCTCACCTCCGTGAATTCTCCTTGTGTTGTTACAGGAACTGACTTGGATCAGAGCAACATGAGTGAACGCTTTGACTGTGACAACTGCAAGGAGTCCTTATACGGCAGGAAGTACATTCAGGCGGAGGACAACCCTTACTGCATCCCTTGCTACGACAGCCTGTTTGCCAACACCTGCGACGAGTGCAAAGAGTTGATTGGCCATGATTCAAGAGTGAGTTTTGCTTATTAAATATACATTATGATAGTTATGCTAATTTACTCACCTTTGTGTCATTCCAAAGCTGTATTACTAAAAAGATATTAAGCAAGCTGCTCTTTTAAATGCAATAAGAAAAAATATGGACAGTTTCTTTAAAGTTAAATCACATTTTAATGAAAAAAGGGTCATTATGAGGAGTGTTTCTTTCTATTGGCCATTGCATGACCAAATTGCATGAACTCAGTGTGAAATCTTACTAAATTCCACTACATTTCTCCCACAATATTTTGCACCTTCAGACCTCCGAACTTTGAACTTCTGACTAAACGATTCCCTAAAAAAAGCCGTGCAAGCAGTGCCTGGTGCACATTCACAGGGAAATTTTGATTTTACAGGAGCATATCCATGGCGGTTGGAAAAACTTGAGACTTTGAAAGCGTTTTCATGTGGTTTCAGGCCGAAACGGTCCATTTAGCAGTTCTTTTGAGAAAGGCATTTATTGTCCAATTAGAAATGTCATTCAACTTCAGTCAGGCCAACAATGTTAAAAACCTAAGGCAAAACATTAGCATCCAATTGAGTTTTGATCCTTCCCGTTTTGAGAGTAACTAATCCCTTCAAAATTAAATAAAAGCTAAACAATGCAGTTCATTTACCACAGTAGTAAACTCCCCACAGGAAATCGCGAGTCCATGCGCTTAAAGACAAAGAATCTGATGACTTATTGACAATGAGAGACAGCAGATGCTAAATTAAATCACTGTTTGTCTTGGCCATTTGCAGGACAGGTCATAAATTTCACCCTCCCTGTCTTATTACTATGTGTTTACATATTTTACATGAGGAGTTGACCCAGGCGCCATGTTCTCCACAGACACACACTCATAACTAGATGCACATGTGCTAGCGTTTGAGAGGCTGAATAGCCATTACTCGAGATCTTAATCAGAAATGTACTTGGGATCGAGGAAAAGCGGTTTAATTTGTGGCCACTTCAGATTTTTTTCCTCATAATCATGGCTAATCTGTTGGTATGTCAACTTGTCTTCAACAATAACTCCAATTTTTTTATATTCTAATATGGAGACCCCAGTGCAACATCTGCTGCTAGTTAATGTGTTTTTTTTCCAAACGTCTTGGTTTTCACTTTAAAAATGAATAATTTGTCATGATTTACTTACCCTCACAAATACACATTCTTCAAAATTTTACCTTGAAAAAAGAAGGTCATACAAGATGATCTCTTCCCTTCATAACAACTCTGTCCTTGTGATTCAGGAACTATTTTACGAAGACCGTCACTACCACGAGCACTGCTTCCGCTGTTTCCGCTGTGATCGTTCGCTGGCAGACGAGCCCTTCACCAGCCAGGACGATGCTCTTCTGTGCAATGACTGTTACTGCAATGAGTTCTCCTCCAAATGTGTGGCCTGTGATAAAACCGTCATGCCCGGTATGAATGACATCAGCACACATCATCAGTTATAACTCATGTCATTATCTGACAAATCCTGTTCAGACTGGTCTCAGGTCTAGTCCAATCACACTCTGGCACCGTTCCTTCGGTTTGTTCTCAATACTATTGTGTAAGACTGCACATCTTCACACTAGTGAAACAGACAGCATGTCACGACCACAGGTATGCAGGTAACATTAGATTCACAAACATGAAGGAGCGGCAAAATTCTGCCAAAGCAAATCTTGAAGTACCAGCAGCATGACAAAAATAGAGAGAGAGAGAGAGAGATAAGTGAGGTAGTGTTGCGCAGGTTATATGTGACAAAATAATTGCCAGTCGGCCTGGCTTGCTGTCTCTCAGCCAAATCATTGCGCCTGGCTGCCATCCAAGCCTCTGATGATAGGAGGAGATAAGCCAGTAAACTATTTCAGCAAGGCTGTATCCATCTGAAATGCAGGTAACAATTCCAAAAGGTTACGTACTGTATGATGTTCTTTTACAAGTCTTGCGAAGTGAGCCCTGTATTGAAAGTCCTTTTATGTATGTTTCTATTGCCTGCAAGGCACTGATTTTCCATAAATGTGGTTAGAGTTGTGGTTAAGTATGAAACTCCTGCAACTTATTCTGCCTAAACCATTTACACTACTGTACACAAGTTCAGTAAGATTTGATTTAATCAAGGAGGCATTAAATGGATTACAAGTGATTTCTATTTCAAATAAATCATGTTCTTTTGAATAGTCTATACGTAAAAAGAAATGAATTCCTTTAAAATATTAAGCAGTTCAACTGTTTGCAACATTGAGCACAAATCAGTATATTAGAATGATTTCATCTGGCATGAAATTGCTGCTGAAAATTTAGTTTTGCCATAGTTCTGATTGGTAAACCTAAGAGACTTAAAAAAATCCTACTAGCTTTTGAATGATAGTGAAATGCTGTTTTGTTAATAATTTAATATAAGCCCTCGTTTTATAGCCTTAAACTTTGCATTGTTAAAATTTTCAGCACAGACAGTGTAACCAACAGTGATGTTGTTGTATTATATATTTGCATATTTATAGTATATGCAAAATATAATATTTGCATATTGAACTCGTTTTGGTCTTGGCGCCTAACCATCTTAAAGGTTCGCTTAGAAATGTATGAAATGTGTTCTTTGCACACAAAATGTTTTCTCATAGCTTCATAACATCTTATTGTCTTACAGGAGTAGAATATCACCCTAGACTGCGAAAATTATAACCTTTATTTTGTTAATATAACTACTGTTATTTCCTCCTGTAAGTGTAAATCTAGTTGCTTTTGCCATTAAAAATGTGTGGCTGTTATTTTCTGAGGTAAATCCAGTGAACAAATCAAGCAGTATTACACTCTCCAAAAATTGCCAAACCACAAACAAGAAGATAAAAAATATCCCACCGCAATTTTGAGTCCCGGTTCATGCATGTAACCTGAGGGCTACATTTATAAGAACAGAAACACATTGTTAGTGGTTAGGGGCACTGTTTGTGATGTGCAGATGACAAGGGAAAGACAAAGGATGGGGGGCTCTCAACTATAGTTCATACTTTGCTTTGATAAATGTGGTGACACATATTTTGGGGTGAGTTTTGAACTTGAGCGAGACAGCCGTACTGTAACTTGATATTTCTTCTAAATGTTTTCTGTTATCCAAGGGATTACGACCTTTATCGTTTGCTCTCAGTGTAAAGCTTTGGTGATTTTGGCAGCGGGGCCTCTTTAAGGAGGATCTCCACAGGGCTTTTGATCTGGGTAATGTGTGAAACGCTTAGTGGATTATGAATGTCAACCTTTAACCTGCTAATCATTTGATGAGCCTCGACTGACAGATCATCATTTTGTCATTTTGAAAGCTCAAATTCATCTTTTTTTGGGAAATCCCAGCAAAAAGTAGTCTCAGGTGAGATCTCTTAAGAAACACAAAGTGCTGCTTATCAGCAGCAGGCCCCACAGTGGAAAAAATACTTGAGAATAAGATGTATCCTAACTCATTCCACCACAATGGCAGCATCAGTTAACTGAGAGTTCTGACTTCTCTGAGAATCCCCTGACTTAAGGACCAAAAAAAGCAATAATTGACCATGTGTACTTAGAAACCTGTCCCCAAATAAACATTATGCATCATGGTCTTTGGTTTTTAAGTCTTTCTTTTAGTTTTGAGAAAATATTTAAATGTATAGTATTTTAATTCAGTGTCCTTTCACAATTTAGCTTTGAAAAAGGTCAGAATTATTTCTAATATACAGTACATGTTATTATATTTTTTATTATATGATTTATTTAATTGTAATTAATTTAATTAGCATGTCATGTCATTAATTTGATCCAAATATATTGTGCCTCTTGTCCACAAACCCAGTCATAAGGGTTAAGACAGATTGTTTAAAATTGAGATTTATAAAAGATTTTGAATGGTTTGTTATGATGAGCAATATTTGGCTGAAATACAACTATTTGAAAATCTGGAATCTGGGGGGTGCAAAAAATAAATATTGAGTAAATCACCTTTAAAGCTGTCTAAATTAAGTCCTTAGCAATTAAAAATATGCAAAATGTATTTTTGGATATTGCTACTAATATACCCATGCTACTTAAGACCAGGGTCAAGACTTATGTGTCCAGGGTCACATAAAATCAATTTACTGAGCTAGTTATATTTGTAAAGTTACATCGCTAATTCAAGTTACACATTTTATGGCAACACAGTATACACAGCTGTCAAAAACAAGGAAATTGTTTATTTTAAGGCTTCCTTCCTTTTTCTTTCTCTCGCAGGAACCAGGAAGCTTGAGTATGCCGGCTCCACATGGCATGAGGGCTGTTTCATCTGCAACAGCTGTCAACAGCCAATAGGCTCCAAGTCCTTTATTCCAGATAAAGATGACCACTATTGCGTACCCTGCTATGAGAACAAGTTCGCACCGCGCTGTACTCGATGTAAACAGGTCAGTGATGGAGTTTTACTAGCTTCTCTGCCTGAAATATGTAACCATGTGTTCCTCATCAGTCCACACACACATTCCTCCACAAAAAGTCAGAGTTCTGACCTCATTTCTCCTTCCTGTTGCATATCAGAAGTCTTGCTGGTCACTAATTAACTCTGGCTGTCAGTTTCACATCCTGTCCTGTCAAAGTACCATCTGTTTGGCATATTGGCTGTACATTTCCGTGAAATATAAAAATTAATTAATTAATTCGTTAATTAAACTAAATACACACACATGTATATTATCAAACATGTATAATTGTTAAGATTTTCAGCATCCGTTACTTCAGTCTTCAGCGTCAGCATTTAATCTAGTTAAAACTATCCAAACTTGTAAAATGTACAACCACAGTGACCCATCCTTAATATAATTCCTGAATATTATATGAATTTACACTCATGACATAAAGTTTTATGCATGCATTTTAAATGTCATACCTTTTTCCACATGGCATGGTTTAGATCAAGTATACGGAAGCTCATGCGGACAGGTTACTTTTTGTGTCTCTGATGAATTCTCTCCTCCTCAGGCCTTGGCTAAAGGTGGTGTGACCTATAGGGATGAGCCATGGCATAAGGAGTGCTTTGTGTGCACAAGCTGTAAAGTCCAACTAGCTGGCCAACACTTCACCTCCCGCGATGACAGCCCTTACTGCCTCAAATGTTTTGGCAATCTGTACGCCAAGAAGTGTGAAGCCTGCAAAAAACCTATTACAGGTAACATACATTGACGTCACTTCGAGTGTAAAAATAGATACAAAACAGGTTTTGTGTCAGGGAATACAGATGTCTTTGGCCCCATTTACACTAGTGCATTTTCGTTTTTAAATGCATAACTTTTTCTATGGTTACGCCCAGGGGTGCCGCTTCAGTGCTCGTGTTCCGGGGCTGTAAAAATCATCTCAGGTAGAAATTGCATTTGCCCCTCTGGGGAGCCCTATCCATCATCGAGCCCTTAGAATCGTCCTAAATCCCCCCTTATGGCGCCCCTGTTTAAGTCTATTGATTACACATCTCCGGACAAAAATGGAGACTTTTCAAAACACTGCAGATGGAGTCTTCCTATAACAGGGTTGTACATGCATGAATGGTCATGTGACATGCTTTTTAGGTTGTGTAGTGTAAATAGGGATCATTTCTGAAACACTAGGAACGAGGATCATTTTTTATTGCAAAATGCTGTTTTAAAAGATAACACTAGTGTAAACGGGGCCTTAGTTTTGACATCATGTGATGATCTCATCTGAAATGTCACTGAGATTGTACCTGATTTTTATTTCATTTCAGGTTTTGGTGGAGGAAAGTACATTTCGTTCGAGGAACGGCAATGGCACCAGCCGTGCTTCACTTGTTCTCGTTGCTCCGTGTCGCTGGTGGGCGCAGGTTTCTTCCCTGAGCAAGATGAGATTCTCTGTCGCAACTGCAATGGCAACTTATAGAACCCAACCCCTATCCAAACACCTTGTGCACACATACATATACATTCACACGCCTATTTTACACTGCTGTGCCCTGAAATGAGAACTTCACCTCTCAAGTTATGCCCATGCAAATACTGCTGTTTGAGATCACAGCAAACCAGCAATCTGCCCCCCACACGCAAATGCTTCACCAAAATACTCCAAAGAATAGGCTTGCTGGTTACGACTGGATAAACAAGACTTTTAAAAGATGCACCAAAGATTGCAGTTGAGTTGTGAAAGCCACCCAATGCTGAGTTCCAACTAAAGTCTCTCCGTTGCACAATCCAGAATCAACACTCCATAAACCTGTAGGTCTCTATGCACAGACAAAAATATCTGATCTCCCTACTAGTTATTCCCATCTTTATTTTTCCTGGCCAGCCAGAACTGTTATTATGCTGGTAATGGTCATTAATGGGTGGATGTAGTCTGTGTTTGCAGCCTGTAAAAGAACTTAAACAGATTCCTTCACTCAAACACTCAAAGGTCAAAGGTTTGGTGTTCTGTTAAAGTGACTGAACGCCCATTTAGAACTGTTCCAAACAATAAGTGCCAAGCTAAGTGTAGGCTACATGAATGAAAGAACAACTGATTTTTGTGTACAGTAAAGTTACACTTTGAGAAGCAGCCATCCAAAGCTAAACATCTAAGCATTTACACACCATATATGTCACATAAATATGTGTGACCGCTTTAGTTAGTGAGCACTTTTCTCTAAAACTTCACTAAAACCTTTTGTCTAGCAGAACTTCAGAATCAAACAACATTTGATTCATTGCATATGCATTCAATTCAGTGGGAGTCTTCCAAAATGCATAGCAATGTCAGAATAAAAATAACAGCTGAAATGTTTCTGCAGCCCAGAGATGTGTGGGAAAATGAAGTTTGAAATGCATTTTGTATACAGGTAGAGGACAGACTTGCATTTGCACTACTTTTGCTTGAACTATCTATAGAAGCACAGAAATTTTGAGAGACAGCACGCATTACACTGTATATACACTAACTGCATACTATTTCCTGTTCACTTCCTGTTTTTTAATTGTTTGATAATTCATTCTGACCTCTTCAAGTCATACTTTCTTAAATCTTTATAAACATGTCTCCTCTGTGTTAAGAGTGAATGAAATTAATTACAATATTTGTGTCAGTATGTCAAAAGTGATAGTATGCATGTTGTCAAACGTTTTTTCTATTGTTATTTTATTGATGCCAATTTTAATAGTTTCACCTTCTGAGCATTTCTAAATGTACAAGTATATATTCACTTTGAGCTTTAATGCAGGAGAGAAAGAGCTGGCTTATGTGCATTTCTTAATGAAAGTGATTCAAGCTTTGTAAGTTTGAGGTGTGGTAAAAAAAATATATATATATTTAAAAAAAATGAACAAAAAAAAAGAAGTTAATTGATTGTTGATAAATATTTTATAAATTAAAACAATTGTATTGTCATTTTTTTCACAGACTACATTGTGTAAACGCACCAAAAATTGACTCTTTTTAGGCCAAGGACCCAAGAGCTAAGTAGTATCCTCCAGAGTTTTCAATCTCATTCAGGGTTACCTTGTGCCTCTAGATGGGTGTGTTTATGTGCAAACTTGCTGAGTGTGCTATTTCTTTGCCTTGATGAGGCATAAGAACTTAAAACAAACACGTGGCCAAATCTGCTCCCTCTCAACACTGGTGAAGGTCTTCCTCCCCTTCTCTTTTTCAGCATTTTCACCAAAGAAGGAAATGGAAAGGGAGAACGGGACATGGTGGTGGGGGAGGGAGGCGTTCTGGTGAACGTTGGGAGAGCATGTGGGAGAGAACAGTCGAAAATGAAAATGAGAGGACGACAGAGGAGAGAGGGAGGGGAGATTGAAGCTTTTGGAGCTGGTCCATGGCACTTCCACTGGGGTTCAGTTACATACACGCAGTCAAGAGGTTTATGGGAAAAAAAGAGAGGGCCAGTGAGGCAATGGAGGAGGGTTAGGAGGATCACATGAGTGGTGGGTGAATCATTACCAGGGAAGGCCAGTGGGAAAACTGGACACTGTGTAGTTGAAGTGATCCAAAGCTTCACAGACTTAAGTGGCTCCTGTATTTAATGAATCATCAAGTGACGAGGCCGCCAAACCTGAGATGAGTGATGAAGACCTAGAACTGCTGAAAAATATTTAGATGAATGATCCTCTTCTATTATGACATTATCATGTCTGTATTAAATAATTGAACCAACCATAAAAGAGACCTTTGACTTAAACTATAAACTCATTTCAATGGATTTCACTTCAGTATAAATTAGGAAAACTGACTGTGGCTGATACTCAAGGTGCAGTATGAGAGTATCAGCAGATCCACAAGTATTGTGGGTCAAGACCAACAGGTTCATGTCATGCTGGTTAACATGACACCTGCTGGTAGATATCGGTACTACACTACAACTATTTAATGTATTTTGTCAAAATACATTTAACTGCAAGCAAGATACAGTATGTACTGTTTGCAAACTGACAACATTTGATTATTGTACATTAGATGTTTTACCAGTTTACAAAAAAAAAGGAACCAAGAACAGATCCCTGGGGAACACCTCTTGTTAAAAGGGCTGGAGGGGTTGTGTTATTGAAAAATAAAACTACTACAGCTTTCATCAGGGTAAGTAGTGAACCATAAGTAAACTGTTTCAGTGATGCCAGTTGCTAAGTATATTACTGCAGACAGCATCGCATGCAAAGCGTTCATGGTTGACAGTTTAAATAGAGAAGATTGAGACAACAGAATGGTCTCAGTGCCATTTGAAATTAAATCCAGACTCGAAAGGCTTATTTGAAACCTGGTGCAACTGAAGCTGACAGGAAAACTCTCTTTAACACATTTTCCTGGGAGATGCAAGATGCACATGTTATTATATAAATCTGCCGGATCTAGACAACATTCCTTCAGGATTGGAGTGACAACAACAGTATTGCTATACCTCAAAAAAAAAGGGAGGATGAGTGAGGGACGTTGTTCTCTAGGTAATGTGCTAGATTAAAGAAAGTTTAGCAATATAAGAGAGATAAAGTGTGAAACTAAAAGTACAAGAACTTTAAAAAAAAAGTACATAGAAGGAATATTATAACATTTAAAGCATAAGAAATGTAAATATCACAAGAGTATGGTTCCAGAAGTAATGGATTTTCCTATTCTATCCATAAACTGATTTCTAGCAAATCATTTTAAACTTTTTTAAATCTATTGGGAGCTGTATTGTTTGAATAATCTTACAGCTAGTTAGTAATTAAAATGCCTATGGAGAAAATGAATGGAAAATACTACTTCTCAAACTTAACCCACCAAAACAGTTGGTGGTAATTGTGCTCTATTGGTAGTTGCTATTGACAGCAGAAAATATGCAGTTTAGGGCAGTCCTCACAACACGTGATGAAAATGACTCTTATGAACTGGTTCTTTTTAATGAGTCAGTTAAAGTGATTTAACAAACTTGTTTGAGAGTTAGTGGTTAGTGAATCATATAATGATTATTAAGTTTTTGGATATGTCCAATATGTCCCACCCACACAAATGTATACATATACACACACTTTGTCTATACCTTTACAAGTTAAAAGTATATATATTTTTAGTAACAACTTAAAAAAACTTTTAAACCCAGAGTTACCATAAAAGTAGGAACAGCAGAAATAAGAACATCTGATTTAATCTGAAGTAAATTTTCTTCAAACAAGATGTCACTGATGTTTGGAGGCTGTAGAAGTTCGTTTTAAACCCAAATAATATCACTGATGTAATTTGTGCAAACAGAATTAAGCTGCATTCCTTGGATTCTACTTCAATTCTTATTTATCCAACTCATGCCCAGAGAATCAGAGGAGAAGTCCAGCCATGAGAAAGTGTGTGATGTCATCTCACTTTATCCTCAAGTGACATCTAAAAGCTTTGTATATTAAGTGCTGAAATGTCCACAACAATTAGCCTGTCCGGTGAAGCCAAATGCTCTGTGAAAATACCAGATGATTTATTGTACACACTGCTAGTTCCCATGATGACACTAATGAAACACTGTGGGAAACAATAGCTTGTGTTGACTGCACTTTTATTTGGCGTTATGTGTCTCGATAAAGCATTTGTGATTGCGGTTCTTCTTTTCCTTAAATCTCATAACGTATTTTTAACAGATAGCCTAAGCTGAACAAGAAATGCAATACTGGTTCACATGTCTGCTTGTTATTATCAAGACGGATTTTCTAACACATGCCAGACAGTGATTATTTAACCAGTAAAGACATCACGCTAAATTTGCCTATAAAATTAGTGGGAGGTTAATGGAACTTAAATGCTCATTAAAACCAGGACTCCAGCTCAACAGAAACTTGCTCTATAAAGCACAGAGCAGGCTATTTAGCAGATAGTATCCATGTTATCCACTAGCACGTAGGCCATACCGCATGACAAACACTTGACCACAATTTAAACATTATTGTTCAAATGCTTCATTTTTCTTTTGAAAGCTTTTGCTTCAGACAGCCAAATTGAACAACTTAGATTGAAGTCAGCATGTCGTTGAAATGAATTTCCAAGAAGTGCATTTCATCTAGTTTACCTGAATGGCCTTGATGAAATCTGTGGATGACCTGAGAAATCAAGGACCTATTTGCAGGCAAAGTAGTGTTTGTTTTTCTGGTCAAATTCTGGTGAACACAGCAGAAAACTTAAAAAAAGGTATACAATGGTTAAACAAGGTCAAAATCCTAAGCAGTTGTGCAGAGAAGATTCACAGTCAGTAAGTAAAAGAGATGCTTTATGACTCACATCGATTACACATTTCAGCTCAATTCTTCCATGTGTCTTAACAATGAGGGAGAGAAATGTAGCTGTTACGGTCATAAATGATGTCAGAGCTGATATCGTATCACTCACAAAACAGCTGCAGTTTACAGGGTGACAGATTCCCAAAGGTAGACGTCTAGACAAGCTTTCAGAATTAGTCAGCTTGGTTGGTTACGCTGTGTGAGTATTTCTAAATATCCTTTTAAAAATCAATTACTGGACTGTTTTTTGATATCGTTTAAGGACAAGATGACAAAGTATGTCACGTGGTTATAGCTGACATGAACACTTGCTGATTTTACAAGGCTGGGATGAGACAATTCCTGGCACTTTACGGTCACAGCTGTTTGAGTTTAAGAAGCTGTGGAAGAAGTACTTATAAGAAGTACAATTATAAAAACTTTTGCCATAAAACCTGCAGACAGTCAATAGAAATGCTGCGCGTCGTGCTCACAGGACAGATCTGGAAAGCAGACTGCAGTGTTTGTCATTTATGGTAACAAACAATAGACTGAGTGTAGAGAGAACTGTATTCATTAAAATGGTAGTTTCTGAGATCGCGAGGAGAGCAAGTTAAGTTTTATACATTTTTTAATAATATAAAGGTTTATATTAATTGACTTACATATTAGCACACTAACACTGTTTTTGTTTGCTCTATTTCGTCATCAAAAGTTAAAAAGCAAAGTCACAGTTGAGCAGCTGCAAATCTAGTTTCACACACAGCGCTGTTTCGTTAATGAATGAATCCTCTAGCGAGTCAACGATTCAATGACTCATTTAAAAAGAGAGTCAATCGCTTCATTACTAAACGAATCAACCGTTTAACTGAATCGTTTATGAATTAATCTTTGCTTTTGAACAAGTCTAGCGAGTTAATGATTCAATGACTCATTTAAAGAGTCAATCGCTTAATTACGAAACGAATCAACCGTTTAACTGAATCGTTTATGAATGAATCTTTGCTTTTGAACAAGTCTAGCGAGTCAACGATTCAATGACTCATTTAAAAAGAGTCAATCGCTTCATTACGAAACGAATCAACCGTTTAACTGAATCGTTTATGAATGAATCTTTGCTTTTGAACAAGTCTAGCGGGTCAATGACTCATTTAAAAAAGAGAGTAAATCACTTAATTACTAAACGAATCAACCGTTTAACTGAATCGTTTATGAATGAGTCTTTGCTTTTGAACAAGTCTAGCGAGTCAACGATTCAATGACTCATTTAAAAAGAGAGTCAGTGGCTGCGTCCGAAATCGCATACTTCTTAAGTAGGTACTACATTTAAAATTGAACGTACTACCCGACCGTTGAAACAGTACGTTCTATATAGTATGAATGTGGGTAGTATGAATGAAACTCGGATGTACTACATCCGCCATATTGATGCAGTCATGCGTCGTCACAACGGCACGACAATTTTAACTTTCAATAAGTCTTCCGTTTATTTAGATTGTGTTAAACAAGTGTAATTTAATCACAATAAACAATGTTTTTTCCTGAGGTGCTTACACTTTAAATGAGCCGCGTCTCCACTTTCCGCCATTTTTTTTATATGACGCCTCCCAGAGCCTCATGGGATAGGAAAGTGTTCATGGTATGCCTACTATAGAATTCGGCCGGAAGCAGTAGGTCATCCGGGTACTTCTCCCCTACTGAATTTTTAATGCTATGAATTCGGACACACTACTCGCCTGGCATACTGTTTTTCACACACTATATAGTAGGGAAGTAAGCGATTTCGGACGCAGCGACTCACTTCATTACGAAACGAATCAACCGTTTAACTGAATCGTTTATGATTGAATCTTTGCTTTTGAACAAGTCTAGCGAGTCAATGATTCAATGACTCATTTAAAAAGAGAGTCAGTCGCTTCATTACTAAATGAATCAACCGTTTAACTGAATCGTTTATGAATGAATCTTTGTTTTTGAACAAGTCTAGAGAGTCAACAATTCAATGAGTCATTTAAAAAGAGAGTCAGTCGCTTCATTACTAAACGAATCAACCGTTTAACTTAATCGTTTTAATGGACGATTCAGTGACAAAGACAGTGACTGACTTACTGCCACCTACATACACCTATATAGTCAATCTACAAATCTTGCAATACTGTACCTGTAAAAGAAGTGTTTTGAGCTAAGCAGGCTAATTTGGCTAAATAAATGTAATTTTGGATTATAAAGTATCCCGAAAAGTCATCCAAAGTATTTACTTAAACTTTTACTCACCTTTGAAACATCCTAGGTGTAGATTCATCCTAGGTGAATCTAATCAGAGGGTGAATAAAGTGAATCCTGTAGCAAATCCATGCATTTTTGTATGATAAATATCCATAATTCAAACATAATCAGCACTTTTCTCTCACGTCTGCTGTCTGTGGAAACCGGGAGCAGTCCCGGCAAATGATGTAAGACACATTGTGTAACGTGATTGATAAGTGATGTCAAAAAATACATAAATAAACAACTAGTATTTTTACTTTTTTCACATGAGCACACAGAATTTCTATATTAAAATAATGTACGTATGGTTATAATTTAGTTTTTTTAAAAGTTGTTTTTAAAAAGTTTTTTTCTTTTAATGATTTCAAGCAAAACTGGTCTGCATAAAGGTATTGGACACTTTTCAGCTGGATAGGGAAAGAGACATGAACTAACACATTTGCATCCCTCCGAGCCTGTTCTCATTACTAACAAAAAGATGGCATCTATTGTAGTGTGCTATAATTCTGACTACTTGTCGTCTAGACACAATAAGTCTCAACACATCATCTGCAACAAGTCATCACAGTGTGTTACAACACAGAGAGAGTGATCCTTCCAGTCTAGAACGTGAAATATTTCACGTAGAGACAGTAGAATCCACTACTGAATTGATTCTTTACTTCTCATTCATGTATATAAACATCACATCTGGACAGTTGAGAAAATAGGCAACATCGTAATTTAGAGGTTGGTGTGTTTAAACTAGTGAGAGAAATGGAGCAAGAAGAGGAGGAGGAAAAAAAATCGTGAAAGGGAAAAAAGAGGTGACCTTTCACTGTTGCTGCTGTGAAACGTGGCACTAGGCATGTGCAACGGAGGAGCCGTGTAAAACCAGGCAGTGCGTTCCAAGGGTTTATTCATAATCCCGGAGAAGCTCTCCACTGGTCTTCGTCAGCGTTCGGTTTAGTGCGGGTGTCCACTTGACGCGGTGCTCGGTGTTGCTTTAGCCACAGACATGTCTGTGCAGTCAACACTTGAGACACAGATGCTTTATATGCAAATTAAGCAGAGTCTTGGAACATAAAATAATAGACAAACATTACAGATGCATAAAGAAAGATGATTCTGGTCGCAATCTACTCCTGAGGGGAATTAAAACTGGTCTCAGGGGATGTTTCTCCATCAGTATTAATCCAGTTCAAAAGTACAGTCAATGTATTTGGTATTTCTGTCAGGGACAACATCACTGAGGTCTGTTTCGGCAAACAGAGCCAGATGTATTTTTGCTGTAGACATTTTTCAAAAACCTCATCACTCTCGATTGCTGTCATCACAACAGGCCGAAATGAGAGATGAGCGAATTTGTAGCTCAATGGCAAAACACAAAGTCATCTGTCTAAGTCTTTAAGTGACACCCTCAGGCTCGATGTTTAATGGTAAAGGTCTGGAAGCTGCGTCTGTGGTTTGGCTTTCCCCAAAATATATTCTCCCTCCCTTCTCTGTGTCTTTATCTTTCTCTCTCCCTCTGAGGTCAAGGCATTTCTTTCCTGCGGATGGACTGTGATGGTTTGAGTGGTTGATAGGCACTTCATTCTTCAAGCAGCCATTTCTGTGGGTGAAAAAGGGCTGCGTTGTCTAAATATAACAATGTGTCAGGCTTACAGCAAGACAACACAGCCTCAGCTATTACATTTGTGTTGGTATATGACCAAAACTCCACTTGGCAGTGCAGCATGTACTTGGATGTGTATAAGGAGCTGAATTCTGTCAAGTTGCGGTGGCTGAAACAAAACATTTATTTGCATTATCAGCTGTTTTCTTCATAAAGTTTAAGTCAAAAAAATCTGGCCAATGTCTATAAACAGCTGATTATTTTCATGGCTGTAAACAATATATTGCTGATATTAAAATTCAATATAGGCTAATCAATCAATTATCTAAAATAACTGTTTTCTATTTTTTTATTTTAATAATACTCTATTTCTGGGATGGCAAAGCAAAGTTTGTAGCAGCCATTGCTCCAGTCCTCAGCGCCTGATGTTTCAGAAATCGTTTTAATATTAGGTGCACACTAAACACTGAAAACAGACTACGAATAGCATTTGGCATTTAGAAAGATATCCTAGTTAAGCAACAACAAAAAGGCTAGACACACAATTGTGTCCTTGTGTGAGAAGATTGAACAGCAAATGTGAGATGAGGTGAAGGAGATAATTACAAACACCATACAATTAATGCTCTCAAATTACTTCTAGACCAAGGAACTCAGTCGGAGGTGAAAAACAAGGGGGTCTGTAATACCTGCCAATAACTAGCTTATCCATTAGCCTTCCTATTTATCTTGTGCTAGAAGTATGCTGTTTGGTTACCATCTTTGGTTAGTTCTGGATTTTTCAAACTGAGACATAAAGCCAGGTGACTTCACTGTCAATGTTGGCAATGATTGAAAAAAGAACATAAACAGTTCAAAACATCTGAACAGAAGCTATTTTAAGATAGAAGAAAAGTCCTAAATGTTTCTTTAAGCTGTTAAATTCTATTTATGTTTTAGCTGTATTTTCAGGTCACTTTGGCTTTTGCACCTGTAAATCGGGTCACGCGTTGTTGCCAACTGTTTCCAATAAAAAGTAGCGAAATGTTGCCAGATGACGTCACACACTAATTTGCATATCACTGACGTCATCACGTAGTATCTGACAAGCGTAAGCCCGTCATGTCTCTACTCTCTGAGGCGCCGTGTATTATACTATATTATGCATACATCCAGATGCACAATAAATAGGTTCTTATTAACATATTACTTTGCTTGATGACGTCATTGCGTAATCGCAACTCAAAACTACATCTTTATGTAGTGTGCAAAATAATTAATGTTTTCTCAAAAAATTATTTGAAATATGTCCATTTACATTTGTATGAAAAATATAGTTGACTATTTGTAAAAGTAATACAAACACTTTTTGATAAACATTTTTTAATTTTTTAATATAACACTAATAATGAACAGTTACATAATGAACATACATACTTACTCTTTTTAACTTGTGAAATGAACACATCTGTGAAAGTGACAACAATTATAGCACTATTGGAATTTATTGCTACCTAAATTACCAACTATTATACATGTGAACAAGTATCAGTAAATTAACAATTATGAAAAACAATTTGAGCTAAGCAATTTAACTTGAATGTGATATGTGTGTGTTGAAAATTGCTAAAAGTAGCAAAATGAATGTTAAAAATTGCAACATTTGTTGCTAGGTGCTTTTTGAAAAAAAAAAAAAAGGTTGTTAGGGTAGTATGAAAAGTTGCTAAATCTAGCAACAAAATTGCTAAGTTCGCAACACTAAAGTGAAGCCAAGCCTTATTTATTAAAAAACACTATGCATGGCCCATCAAAACAATTCCTGTTTCAGGAATTACTGCATTAAATTAGGCATTTAAAAGTTCAAAGAGGATGGTGCAACTAAAATTAATTCAGCATGACAACCTGCCACGAGGCCCTGACGTGTTTCACAATAGTGACATTGATGTCTAAAAGATTTGACCTCCAATATAAGTAAGGCAGTTTTCACACAAAACGATCAAAGTGAATTATTTAAAGGTCCAAATTATCCTTAACATTACTGAAACTCATGAGTCCTTTTAGCAAGCTACTGCTTTTAGACAGGACCAGACTGAAAGCACCAGTACGCTTATTATATTAATTTGTATGCTATATGATCACAAAAATATTGCTGCTATTATAGGTCATTTTTCACATGTTAGTGAATTTCTCCATCAGAAGTTAATTTATTGGGATGCGCCGTCCTCTAGTGGACAAAGAATAATTCAGACACTTGATATCTTCACTGATAAAATGAATATTAAAATAATATCAAAACTGTCAGTTAAACTGACTTAAACAGCAGCAAATAAACTAAGACAAACAACACCAGCCCTCAAGTTTGAACAACCTACTGATAAAACTTCATAATAATTAGAACAAGAAAATGCACATCTTGGAAGTTTATGAATATTCAAATATGGACATTCATGTTGATTTAAGAGGCTGAACTGTTCAACTGGTTAAATAAGGTACTCTATTTTAAGATTTAAGATTTGACCTTCTAAACATGCATTAAAAAGCTAAGGTATGGGGCTTACTTTGAAGATGATAATGATGAGGCAATGATTTACAATAATATCCTAACAATCTCTCACCCTGGTTCAGTTTATAACTAAGGCTGTCTAGTTAAAGGGATAGTTCACCCAAAAATGAAAATTTGATGTTTATTTGCTTACCCCCAAGGCATCCAAGATGTAGGTGACTTTGTTTCCTCAGCAGAACACAAAC
>JAUMHQ010000076.1:14131158-14156289 GCA_032361165.1 Enteromius paludinosus
TTTTTAAAATGCATTATCATATTATGTTAGTTAAAACTCATAAATAACTACAAATAACTAATGTTAGGGAAATCTGTAAATGTTTTGTTGCACGTTTCTAAAATAAAAAATAAATAAATAAATAAAATATCGACCGATATATCGGAATATCGGATTTTAAAACCAACAAATATTTGTATCGGTATCGGCCTTCAAAATCCTTTATCGGTCAGGCTCTACTATTTATATCCATACAAAAATAAGATACATACATGAACACTTGATGCTCATCCTCTGTTTATTAAATTACATCATTAGGCCTTAAGGTGATTTTAGGCCAGTTTTGTGTTGTCCACATCTAATTTGTTGCATCTGGATCCAAAACAGATGCGTTGGCATGGTTATGAAAGGCAAGCAAAGGTTATATGTGTGTTGACAGTGAACAGAGAAGATGGGCTTGTGTATAAGGATTATCCATTTTTTTGTTCCCCAAACTCTCACACTTTTATTCAGGAGAGTCTCTTCTAACGTGAGAGCTTTTATCAGGGCTGAATATGCAGAAGTGCTGTTTAGTGTGTGGTGTCATGGCAGCATTTTAGGAACAGCATGTTCTAAAATGATAAACGCCTTTAATAGATGCCTGTTTGTGTTGTTATCAGACATCCACTTGTTTATTGGGTTTACATTGAAATCAAGGGATCAAAGTTTGGATTGCTTCAGCTTGCTTACCCCCGATAGCCATTTGGAGGTAGGTGTCATACAGTGGGCCTCCTCGGTTTTCACCCAAACAGAATTAGAAATGCTATAGACAATAGAAAGAGACATGAAATGCAATGACTCTGATTCAGCTTATCGCAGGTCTGCATTGAAGCGTTTCGGCTAGGCTTGCAGTGACTAAATGTACCTGGAGGAGCGAGTTTAATGGGCATTATTGCTGTTATCTCTTGTATTGTGTACTCAGTGGGGAAGGCCTATAGGAAACCATGGCAGCCTGTCTGTTCTTTTGTGTCTCAGCTATAGTGCTTTTTTTTATGTGTTTCACCCTGCCCTGCTGAAGGTAGATAACAGTGAAAACAGCATGGCTTTAAAAATGGAGCATAGAATAGAATCAAAAGTTCAAAAATAAAACAGTTATTACTTTTCCTGCTTATTTTTAAAGTGCATTCTAAGGATGAGTAGGTGACTCCAGTGCACATGCTTCCCTCAGACGCTTCAGGTTTAAACCCTTCGTTTTTGCTCATTGTGTCTATATCATCAGTGTAAAATCTGTTCTTTATAGAGTGTTTGTGTCTCTTTCTAAGGATGAGTACATCAATCCTGGTTATTCCTGAAGCGCTAGGCTGTTTCTCTTGATAGTGCTTCTCTATATGAGGATGAATGAGAAGTTTCTTCTGTTGCCGCATAGTGATTCACCCACTTCAGATGGCAGGAGTCTGTAGTAAACTGTGATCGCCTTTGAAAAGGCTTCGCTTTTCGGATCTGTGATATTTACCTCATGGAGGTTTTCTGTTATGTGAAGAAGCTGAGATTTCTGTGTCAAAATCATGTGAAATGTATGATGTATTAATATATTTTGAGGTTTGCAGCGTTTCAGAAAGCCCTGATTCCCGCGTTTACACTGTCAGTCAGGTTTAGGGTTGATGAGGTTATATGTTTTTTTTTTTTTAAAGAAGTCTCTCATAATCACCAAGGCTGCATTTATTTGAAATATGAAATAATATCACAATTAATTTTTATTTTTTTTTCTGTGATGCAGTCATTTCTGCAATGTCACATGATTTCTAATATGCTAATATGATCCTCAACAAATATTTTGTATTATTATAGATCTTGCAAACAGTTCTGGTGCGTAATATTTTTGTGAGAAACATGGTACAATTTTTTACGAATTCTTTAAAAGAACAGCAAAATTACAAAAAATAATTGTGATTGTTTGCATCCAAAAAAATGGTTTTATTTTCATAATATATTATGAATATACATAATATATTATTAAGAAAAATATGCTATGTCTATAAAATAGATATATTTATATACAAAATATAATTTAAATGTATATCCATGTTCACATTTTCTAAATGCATGCTGTTTGTGTATGTATTTATATACATACTAAATATACACAGCACACATATATTTTATGTAAACAAAAACATATATACTAAATAGATATAAATAACTGTTTAACTTTTAAAACAGACCAGAGAAAGGTGCACTGTTCATACCCCACAGATATATTAATACAGTATGATGTTGGCTGTAATATAATGTGATGCAACCCCCTCTCCGCCCCCAAGTGATGGCAGTCGCTTGTAGATATCTGAAGCAATGGAATGAAACATTCAATTGTTTTTTTATTCAATCATGTTTCCGTGTGTCATCATTCTACACAAACAGACAGTTTATGAGTGCTACTCTGTAATGTGCTGACCCTGGCTAGTGGCACTTATTGCATCTTTCACAGCTGTATCTGCACATTTCACACATGTTGTTTTACAACACGTCAGCCATTGCTGCCAATTCAAGACTGTTTTAGTGACAGATGGATGCAAAATGTTGCGTGAAGGTGTCAAAAGCTGATGTGTGTGTGTGTGTGTGTGTGTCTCTCTCTCTGCAGGGCTCTGTTTGACTATGAGAGGGCGAAGGATAGTGGTCTGCCCAGTCAGGGGCTCAGTTTCCGATACGGAGACATCCTCCATGTCATTAATGCATCTGATGACGAGTGGTGGCAGGCCAGGAGAGTGACGCCCGAAGGGGACAGTGAGGAGATGGGTGTCATCCCCAGCAAGAGGAGGTGAGTTTCATGCTGAATCACCTACACACTACTTAAGACTAAACCTGTGCCCAGTGTAGATTCATTACCACCTTTTAAGCCTTTTGTGCTACCTTTAGTAACTACAAACCACATCCAGCCTACCTTTTTTATAAGCGCTGTCAGTAAATGCAATAATGCAATCAAATTAAGTGATATGCCAAGTTTTCAGATTAATCTTAATAAATTGCATTACAAATATTTAGTTCGTATTCTGTAGCCACCTAAATTGAATTACATTTACATTTTAGTCATTTACCAGATGCTTTATCCAAAGCAACTTACAAATGAAGACAATAGACGCAAAAGAGCAGCAACATGCAAGCAACAGTTAGCCTATGTAGTATTTTTTGTTTTGAAGAAAAACTAGCAGTAAGTGAATAAATATACAGTTGATAGAGGGACAATTTTTATTTATTTTTTATAAAATAGAATTAGAATGGATAGTACTAGAATTAGAGGGTCATTTTTAGTTACTTCTTGAAGATGGCTAAGGGATTATCTGCTCAGATTGAGTTGATTTAATTGTATATTAATTCTTTTAAAACATAACACAAGTACCCCCTTTTTTAAGTCAATTTATTTTATTTTTTTTACGTTTTAATACAATTAATTGTACTAAATTAACATGTGACAGCCCTAGCTCTAATCATTACCCTACTGCCCTATATACAAGTTGGCTCTATAAAGAGAATATAAAATGGAAAACAGAATTTTCTTTCCTCTGCTAATATGAAAGAGTTGAATACACCATATGAATAATGAGCAAAAAAAATGGGTCATTCATTAATATTAAGCTATCACATTCTTGCCTATTAATTCCTAATCTGTATGTACATAAAGAAGTTTTACATGTAAAGCAGCAGTATTCTGTTTGATTTGACATATCAGTGGGGGAAAATGGTCATGTAAAAGTTTAAGAAAAAGCTTTGATTGTGGTAAGATTTTTTTTATGTTTTTGAAAGAAGTCTCTTCACCAAGGCTGTGTTTGTTAAATTTTGTGCTGCTTAATGTTTTTGTGTAAAGACATTTGCATAGAATTTCACTGACTTCTTCTGTGTTAATGTGGTAGGGTGGAGAGAAAAGAGAGAGCTCGTCTGAAGACGGTTAAATTCAACGCAAAACCCGGTAGCCTCGATTCTAAAGGGGTAAGTGCTCCATTTGTTGAGTGATTGTCTTTAAAATGGTTTTATCAGTGCCAACATCCCAAATTCTGTTAGCCCCCAGTTGTCAGGTGTTTGCAGGAAGGGCCCCGATGATTTAATGACAGTTTAGAGACCAGCAAGCCCCTGCTGTGCCTCTTCACTCATCTAGTGTAATATCTGTCTGTCTCTTCCCTTTTCTTCAGTCTATCCGGTTTACTTTCTGTCGTGCCCTGTCATCTTAAATATATTTTCCCATTTCAAGTTGTGCTGGTGGGTCATTGAGTCAGTCAGTCAGTCAGAATGAAAGTGTGTGTGTGTGTGTGTGTGTGTGTGAGACTCTGTCCTTCTGCCGCAGTGTGACAGCTCACTCTGAGCTCTCAGCTTCAGTACTGCAGCGCAGCTTCAGTTTGTATATAAATGTGTCTCCAAATGCGTCTTTTATGAAATCAGTATGGTAAGGTCATCTGTAGTAAATATTTATTGTGTTTGTGTTTGAGAGGTGAACTGAATTAAACTAAAGGATGCAAGGGTGTATTTTTAGTTCGCCACACAACTGCAGCGCCGTTCAGATTTTTAGCCTTATGATTCCCGCTAGTATCCATAGCAACATTGCAGCCGGGCCTGCAAATTTCCCTTGCTTTTTTTGTCTCTTGTTTCTTTTTCTTTTTTTCTCTCCCTCTGTCTTTTGAAGATGGGAGAGGGGTGGGGGTGTTGGCACTGATGGATTACTTGAGGATTTTGTGGTGTAGTTTTGTCTTGTGTTAAGATGCACCAACTTGTATATGTATCATTTCAGGTTTATGGCTCATAGGATTTCAGTGTTGATTGAAATTGCATTGATTATAGGATTGTTTATGTGCATTATAATAGAGAGGATTAGCATAGTTATGCATACTCCCTTTAATCACTATCAGGGGTGCAATTGGTTTCATTCGTACACTGAGATAAAATATTAAAATAGATTAAAATTATACACTTATTTTATTACTAAACATTTATCTCTGAATATATTTAAAACATTTCTGGGTTATATTACACGCATATATCCTAAGAAAAAAAAATATGTTTATGCTTACAAAAACTGAAGCCTGTTTTTTAGTTGCCGTTCTTAATTACAGTAAGCAATAGTCCTGATATTCCTTTTTTGAAACAAAATCTCATTATTGTATCACGTCGTGTCTGAACATAATAATTATTTCTATGAAGTGTTAATTCAATTCAATAAAATAAATACTACAATGATGTTATAATGATACTTTACAACTTTAAAAATCGATATTGTTTTTGCATTAGAAAAATCATGTGGATTGGGTGGAAAGTAATTTTGTAATTTTGTATATAAAAACATTGATCCTAAAATAGGCTTGATGTAATATAATTCATATAAAACTGTCATTTATATATGTTTTTCTTTTAATTTCGGTGTAAAAGATAATCGGGACATATTCTAGTCTGGTTTCGTCATCTTAGATTGTAATTTACCAGGAAAATGACATTCATACAATAGCAAATAGCATATTGACCTCAGGTTCACCAAATCAGCTAGAAAATCACATTCAAAATCACCTCAGTCACATACAGTGAGTACGGAAAGTATTCAGACCCCCTTAAATTTTTCACTCTTTGTTATTATTGCAGCCATTTGCTAAGATATTTTTTTTTTCTCATTAATGTATACACAGCACCCCATTTTGACAGAAAAACAACGAATTGTTGACATTTTTGAAGATTTATTAAAAAAGAAAAATTGAAATATCACATGGTTCTGTGGAGTTGTGGCAAGGCACAGATCTGGCCAAGGTTACCAAAAAAATTTGTGCTGCACTTAGGGTTCCTAAAAGCGCAGCTGCCTCCATAATCCTTAAACGGAAGATGTTTGGGAAGACCAGAACCCTTCCTAGAGTTGGCCAAACTGAGCTATCGGGGGAGAAGTGCCTTGGTGAGAGAGGTAAAGAAGAACCCAAAGATCACTGTGAGCTCCAGAGATGCAGTCGGGAGAAAGTTGTAGAAAGTCAACCATCACTGCAGCCCTCCACCAATGGGGGCTTTATGGCCCGACAGAAACCTCTCCTCAGTGCAAGACATATGAAAGCCTGTATGGAGTTTGCAAAAAAAAACACCTGAAGGACTCCAAGATGGTGAGAAATAAGATTCTCTGGTCTGATGAAACCAAGATAGAACTTTTTGGTCTTAACTCTAAGCGGTAGAAAACCAGGCACTGCTCATCACCTGCCCGATACAGTCCCAACAGTGAGGCATGGTGGTAGCAGCATCATGCTGTGGGGGAGTTTTTCAGCTGCAGGGACAGGACGACTGGTTGCAATCGAGAGAGAGAAAGATGAATGCGGCCAAGTACAGGGATATCCTGGACCAAAACCTTCCCCAGAGTGCTCAGGACCTCAGACTGGACCGGAGGTTTACCCTCCAACAAGACAATGACACAGCTATGATGAGTGGCTTCACAACAACTCCGTGACTGTTCTTGAATGGCCCAGCCAGAGCCCTGACTTAAACCCAATTGAGCATCTCTGGAGAGAGTGGAAAAGGAAAAGAATGTCCAGAGGACCTGTGGCCAGGTATGGTTTTTCATACTAGGAATTTGTGCTCTGCGTTAACCCATCAAAGTGCACACACACAGCAGTGAGAAGTGAACACACACACCGTGTACACACCCAGAGCAGTGGGCAGCCATTGCTGCAATGCCAGGGAGCAATTGGGGGAATGGTATTGAAGGTGGAGAGAGCACTGGTTATTCACTCCCCCCACCCACAGTCCCTGCTTGACCTGGGACTCGAACCCTTGACATCAGGGTTACTAGGCCAACTACCTATCCTTTAGGCCATGACTGCCCACCAAAAATGGCTGTCCACCAACCTGTATTAGATCTACCATGCTTCCACTAAATACTGAGCAAAGGGTCTGAATACTTACTGTAGGACCATGTGATATTTCAGTTTTTCTTTAATAAATCTGCAAAAAGGTCCACAATTCTGTCTTTTTCTGTGAATATGGGGTGCTGTGTGTACATTAATGAGGGGAAAAAAAAATAAATGATTTGGCTGCAATATAATAGAGTGAAAAATTTAAGGGGGTCTGAATACTTTCCGTACCCACTCTATATTGTATATAAATACAGTATAAGTTTATAACGTTGTAAGAAACTGCAAAAGTTTAAAGACTTTTTTTAAAAGTATGCTCACCAAGGCTAAACATATTTAATCAAAAATACTGTTATAAATTACTATTTTTAAATATTATTCGAATTTAAATAACTGCTTGCTATTTTACCTGAAAAGGGCATTTATTACAGTGATGGGAAAGCTGAAAACAGTTTTGCCGTTAAAACTTTTGTTATTTGTTTATTTTATTTTTTTTGTTTTGTTTTATTTGAAACCCTAACATTTTTTCTATCTTTGATGAATAGAAAGGACAGCATTTATTTGAAATAGGGTTTTATAGTTTTTCTTGTAATACTGTAAGAATACGAATATTTTAATGCATCCTTGCTGAGTTATTGTAAAAATTTCTGAATAAAAAATAAATAAAATGAAATGATGTAACCACTCAAGTAACCAATAAGCTGAAACCTACACAAATCTACACAAGCCATCTGGAGAGTATAATGGTCAAGAGAAGCATATTCAGACTTTTACGAACAAGATTACAGCCAACAGGTCCACTACAGGTCCACTAACATTTCGTTCCCGCTCGAGATCCAGGGAAGCATATTAACCTCAGTTTCCAGTAAGTTAAAGCAACAAACAAAAGGCGGCCCTCAGATCTGCAGCCAGCGACGAAAAGATTACAAACCAGCTGGGCTTCTGTTTATTTACTGGGAACACTGGAAGATTTATTTACACCGTATTATGTCAAAAACCATAAATAAACTAAATCAAATTACTTCAAGGAGACTGTTTACATGTTTTGCAGAGTGGCCAAAAATGATAAATGATCGATAAATCAACAAATCTGTAATTTGCAAACATCCGTATTGAAGTTGGATAACAGATTTCACGCATTCCTTTCAGCACAAGCATTTCCTATGTATCCACTTTCCAACATTTTTGTGTTATTCTTTGCCTGATTTACCTTTGCAAGGGATCTTTTTCTGCACGGTACATCTTTGGGTCTGTGTCTCTGGGACGCAGCCTGAGGGTGGAGCGACCCCTGTGGAAGTGGCAGGACTTGGACCAGGACTTGGCTCCCTGGTACGGGTCTGGTTACCCTTTTTAAAACCACATGTTTTGTTCTTCTTCATGCAAGGGCCCCATGGACTCCACTCGCTTAGATCACATTGGACTGCAACACAGACATAAAAAAAATAATAATAATAAATAAATAAATAAAATAATTTTTTAGAATGAATCTAGTATATACCAATAACACATTTTACTATATTTTCAGACAATAGGGAAAATACAGAAATTACTTGGGGTTTGTACATTTTGTTCCTCTGGACAGAGGTCTAAGAAACAAATTAATCCAAACAAAAGTTAAAGAAATTGCATTAGGAAACCCCAAAGAATTCACAGCAGAGATACAGACTGCAAAAATCTAGCATCAATCACATTTTCCAATTACATTTTGCTAAAAAGCGGAGCATGTGTCCTGATTGTATGAGGTAGGCTTCATTTTTATTCAACGCAATGATTTCCAATTGCAGTAACGGTTTCAAGCAGTCTTTTCGAAGTATATAATTTTTTTCCATTGTTTGGGGGCAGGACTGTCAAAGGGAACTCAATTCTGCCAAAAACAATCACAGACTGAAAAATACACATAAAGCGGTGGACTGACCCTTTGACGCAGGTGAGGCATCATAAGCTTTTGCAAAATGTTACACTGGAAGCCGAGGCTCCCCATTTTAAAGGCCAAATAGCCTGGAGGAGCCAGCACCACCATTGCGAGTAATGCTATTAGCGCTGTGTTTGCTTGCTTCTGACAGAAATATTTTCAAAAGAAATCAATAAAAACCCTTATCATCCAACAGGCCTTTTGCCAACGTTCCTCTCAACAGCGATTGTGAAACCACAGAAATCAGAATTGAAGGAAAGAAAAAAGCACAAGGTATCCGAGGAGTTTACAGTTTTATCATTCCATCAGCATAACTATTATATAAAAAGTCATTCTATGACAGAAGTACCATGTGCCCACAACATGCACTAAACTAAATACCTTATATACTAGCTATACACAAGATCAAACCAGACTCTGATTCATGTATTACTGTTGATATTATTGTGTGATGATAGTATACTGTAATACAATACATTTTTATATGTGATCCTGAACCACAAAACCAGTAATAAGTTGCATTAGTATATTGTAGCAATGGCCAAAAATACAATGCATGGGTCAATATTATTATTATTTTATGCCAAAATTCATTAGGATATTAAGTAAAAATCATGTTCCATTAAAATATTTTGTACATTTCCTACTGTAAACACATCAAAGCTTAATTTTTAATTAATATGCATTGATAAGAACTTAATTTGGACAACTTTAAAGGCGATCTCCTCTTTTTTTTTTTAAATTGCTGTTCAGTTTTGCTGATAAAATCTAACAGAAATGTATTTTAGACACATGAGCAATATACAGTAGTCAACATTTAAAGTGAATCAAATACAGTTATCCAAAGCCAAGAACGCAATTCGGTTTTAGGCTTTAGGACAACCTTGATGAAAACTTTTCATCCGCTCCAAATGTTGACTAGTATATACTTGAAAAATGTGGTTATACAACATATTAGAACTGAAACAACCTCATGCAAGTATAATGTTGTAAATCCCTGGCTTGTGCGGCTCACTCACCTACACATTCCATGGTCCCATTGACGGTGAATCCTTCAGGACAGCTGGAGAAACACCGCCCTCTGTGTGAGTACAGGCCCTCCTTACATTTTGTGCAAAAGTTTCGGCTAAAACATGCCTCACAGTTTTCAATTTTACATTCTGAAATAAAGAAAGACAGTAACCCAGAAAGTAGTCAGTTCAAGAATGGCAAGACTCTCATTACAACCCTGCCTGCCGTCTTTGATCAGACTAACAAACTGCCTCAAATTGGGGACAATTGTGGATTTTGGCAGAATGAAACCCAGACACTTACCAAACGAAACAGAATCCTCTTCCCCACCCATAACCCCTTTAAAATTATCATCATCATCTCATTTTGATAAACGGGGGATCTAGTTCTTAACTGTAAATCTCACCGTTTTCTTTTGGTGATTTTGGATAACTCTTGAAAGGATTTACAGTGAGGTTCAAAAGTCTGAAACCTGATGATCGTGTCATCCAGAATGATTTGAGATGTTTTAAAGTACTTCAGTGGAAACATGAGCAAACATTGTCATTTTTAAATCTTTGAAATCCTAAAACTGATTATTTCCCGTTTAAATGTGATTTTAAATCCCTTTTTTTCCCTTCTGGCTGACACAAAAAAGGAGCAAAAATACATTTCCGTTCGAATACTTGTGACATTCTCGGAGCAGCAGCACACGGATATCTCAGATATCGCAGGGGCCCGGCCAAAAGCAGAAGAGGGCCTAACAACATACTTGAGCTGTGTTTTTTCTTATAACCTCTGCTCTCAATTACTACTTTAGATGCCTGACAACTAAATTAGTAATGTTTGGAGCAAATTCTTTTGCACTCAAGCATTTACAAATGTACCCTTAATGCAAGACAAATGTTGTTAACAAGACATCATGGGGATCTGGAGACAAATGACATGCACGCAGCTGATTGAATAATTGCAACGGGGCAGCCACTTAGAGGCCTGAGATGAAGGAGGGATTCGCATGCACAGCCGTCTTTCAAAACAGGACAAAAACACTCAAAATGAGAAGGAAACCAACACGTCAGAGGGAAATGTTGACAAGAAGGCGTCTGATTTGGAGTCGACACCTGTGGATACGTCGTATTTTGGTCTCAATGTGTGGGTCATAAAAATACTTAAGCTAACAAGCGGACAGCTGCATGTGGTATTTCAAAGCTAGTGTAAAGTATACAGTCAAGAAATGATGAATTAAAGGCTCCAGAGGATTGTGAAATAAAAACAGCGCTCCGCTAATTTCTCACTTCCCTTGATGCTAACATTTAAATTTAAGGTTATCTAGAATGAAAGTTTAAATCAGAACCATCTGAGAGGTATTAGGCGGAGTGATGCAAGAGTGTATCTTGGTAACAAAAGTATTTTCTTCCTATAACAAAATATAATGACTCCAAGCTGTGCTTCACACTAATTGGCTATCAAAACATGCTTGAAAAGGGAGCAGGACATTCAATTTACAACTGGAAAAGCTCTGATAGGTTGAAGTTAGAAAAGGCTCATATAAAGCTATTCATTTCCTCCCACAACAGGAGTGAAGAGGTACCACCAATCAATTTACGAGAGGTATTTCCTTGTTTATCCACAGCTATCCCCTGCTGTACCCTTTATCTCTCAGGCACAAGATGGGAACAGGCCGCGGAGTCTCTGTTCGAAACCTAGAGAGCGCGCTATTAAAACAAAGAGGATGATTAAAGGTAAGTCCTCATTATGCTTTTTGCGTAAAAAGACTGAAAAATATGGCCAGAGTTGTACTACCATGAACCCTGAATTTACAGCCTACAATAATAATAATACAGACTTCCTAGAAGAAACAGACAAACAGCCGCGTATTACCAATCTTTTGTTTTGCATTACATCCCCCAATTCTGTTTTTCACCCACAGAGTGAGAGAAAACAGATCACTGGCTCAGCATTTGGCATCCACGGGTCGTATGTGCTAGTTTAAGATCATTGGTGGTTATGGTATTAATGAATTTGGTAAATATTGTGATTGTTTCGGAATGGCACAATTTGTGCCTTCTTTCCAATGATGTTAAACACTGTGTAACTGACGTTCGAGCCTTGCAAATGGGCAATGTGCTTTTCAGATAATTCATCTTCATTGTTCAGGAAGGGACCGGACAAGCTGCACATTTTTGTTATGTGACAGCATACGGCTATTGTTTTTTTATGCAAATATGTGTACGGCATACAATAACATTCTTATTTTGGAAAATGTAAAAGTGTTTTATTCTTTATATATATATATATATATATATATAAAACGTAAAATATAGTCATATATAATTTTGAAAAGAAATGTATTATCAGTCTTCACTGTCGCATGATCATTCAGAAATTATTTTAATATGCTGATTGGCACAGCTTAACTTATTATCTTGTACTTATTTAAATTTTTGAACCTAGGAAAATATACCAAAGCAAAGACTCACGTGTGCATTTGTTCATATCACGATTTCGAATGCCATAATATCCAACAGGACAGGCAGCGAGGCAAATGCCTATCTGACGGATGTCATTCCGCTCCAGTAGGATGAAGAGCCGGGGACGACATTTAAGACAGCCGTTGAACTCTGAGCAGTGTTCACAGCCATTCGAGCACGATGGAGGTACTTCAGTGCTTACTGATGGAAGAAAAAAAAAAAAAAAAAGAGAAATCAGAGTGAGCATGACACTGGCAGCAGTAAGTGCTTACAATGACTAGTTAGGTAAACTAGTTATGTGCTTTTCCAAAGATTAGACAGCTTTATTCAAATGTCACTTTCCAGCCACAGCTACTTGGATTTATACCTGTAGCCTATCAACCATCACCCCTACATATCAAGATAAATAAACTCATTATAGTACACGAAGGAAGAATAGTATAATAATACAAACGCTGCGTGCGTAATATAATTCATTTGGGAAAGCACTGTGAGAACTGGCTATTTAATTTAGGGTCATGCATGCAGATTTCTGATGGGTCAGTTAGGGAGAGAGACGCTTGAAACCTCAGTCTGTACTTGTTCTTTCCAGGTGCCCCAAAACGCTGACACATGATGAAATAAAATCAGTTACAGATATCTAAGAAAGCTCACTCATCCCTTGTGACTTCCATGCTTTGCTTGTAACATCCAAAAATTTCTGTCTTTGAGCCCAAGAAGAAATAAACGATTACTCCGAAAGCATGTCAGAATGCACATCCTGTTCCTGGTAGGCCGACTGGAGTCAAAACTGCGGTCATCTGCTTTAATTTATGAGTCTGTGTGTGTAGCATTAGCTCTAAATATACACTTTCACAGGGCAATAAATCTCTGCTGAAGAGTGTTAAAACAGCATCCCGCTGTAAATAAGCTGCGAGTACAGTGATGTAACGTAATAGATAAATACAATTAAAATTACATATTTTACTGGAAAACATGACAAAAATGCCTATTAGATCACAATCTCACCAATAAGACAAAAAAAACCAAAAAAACTGCTTTTAAACATTAATATCAATATTAATCTACTATTTCGGTAGCAAGGACTCACTAATGGGAAATAAATGAAAAGGTCTCTCAGCAGGACAAATAAATATGAAACGAATTATAAATGTTAATGATTGTTTTGCATGGGTCTATTAAGCAGCAGGAAGGTTGGTTAGGTTTATATTGAACCCATGCTAAAAAAAAAAAAAAGACATTATCAGTTGTCAACGCACTTCTGGACAGTGTTATATCATTATGGGTAGAATGTCTTGTTTGGATTTGCCTTTTCAAGAAAAAAAAAAAAAAGACAGAAAGTTCAAATAATAAGACTTTTTTTATGAACAAACCCACGGTAGAATCAGCATACAACCTACAATACCCTTCAAAACGTTATTACTTTAATGGTTATCAAATGATTTATTATCAGAGAATAAAAAACTTCCCTGAAATTAAATCAATCCAACTTTAACTTGACAGCATCATCCATGAAGAAAAAATGGACTCTCATATGACTGTAGCCAATTAGAGTCCAAGATGGCTTTGTTTTACTTTTTCAATAGCATGTTCATTGTTTATGCATCTACATCATGGGTATCTCAGACAAATGCACCTCCAGACTTCTGGGCTACAAAGAGTCCTTCATTTGAAATTGGCATTTTATCCAGTTGAATAACGTGAAACTATTTTGCTATCCCAGAGAAATTAGGTGTGTGGTGATGAATTGTACATTTAAATATTAAAGCTTTCCATAAACAATTTAGTGTGAAAAAGACCAAAATCCCAACAGGAGTAGCCTAGAATGTGTTTACAATGACCTACGCCCCAGAAAGGAATAAAACAGAATCATGCATTGAGATTATTTCTTAGAAAGCAGTAATAACTTTTCATCAGCAGGATTTTGAGGAATTACAGTTCAGTAAACAAGACCTTTGGCTACATCTGTCACATTCATTGATTCAAGTTCAGCTGAAAAAAAAAAAAAAAACAATTTAAATTTGCATCAGACTTGTTTTCAGAGAATATATCTTTATTTATATTTAATTGATACCATTTTTTTTTTATCTAGTAGAAAATGCATTTTGTCTCGTTTAAAACTTTAGCCTAGCAAAAATTAGAAAGGTTTATGCTTAAAGCAAGAAATACATTTTGCTAATGGGGTAAGGGAAATAAACGTAAATCAAAATATATTCCCTGCAAACAGATCTTATTGCTTACACAATTTTAAAGAAATTAATCTTGTCTAAAGGATGTTTAGACATTTTAGTGGAAAAATAGGCCAAAAATACTGATTAATAAATATCTTTGCAGTGTACAAGAATTAGCAGAATAGCTGAATGCCTTTTTGACACGACAGGCGCCCTGCCATAAAATGAATGTACAGAGTGGTATCATAATTTAAAATAGTTTATAACGAGCAAAAATAAACACTTAGATAAAATGAAATATTAGATGTTTTGCTGGTATGCTTTGGTTATTTTAGCGGGAGGGAAAAAAGCAGTGTGACTGCTGATCAGTCACTTGTATAAAAACAGCTGTCAGAGGTGTTTGCTTTCATTTTGTTGATAAAATAGAAAACTCCGCTATCAAGAAGCACTGGTGAGACGAGCTTACTCTGAGGTCAAGAAGTCTTAACAGATTGTGAAGCACCAGCAGATTTATTTCTCCAAGTAACTCACTGTTTATTTCTCCTCAGATAGCTTTACGTTCTGGCATTGTGTTTTGATTTGCACTTCTAGACTTCCTTATGTTACATGATTTCTAGTTTCAGCTTCCAGCTACAACTCTCACACCACGATATTACGCTTGTTTTGTTGCTTACGGTTTCTGGCAGGTGTATAAATGTAAAAAATACCATTGTCTCTTAATAACAAAATTTAATAAGAGCAGTCTAACCAGTGGCAAATGTGATGCAGATTAGTCCACAGACAGTGTAGTTTTTCCTACAACCTCCTCTAGAGGAGGCTGTACACTCCCCAACACTGCCAGCAGTGGTCAATGTACAATTTACACTGAGTAATGGTAATGGGGGGGGGTCGATTTGATCATCAGGTTGACTTTATAACATTACACCTAATGCATTATTGAGTATTTGATAGTAGTACACAAAAATAAGACCAGAAATGTGTATGAAATACTAAACCTACATCAGCGCTTCTACTATTAGATGTGCACACGTATATAATACCTTTGGAGTTGATTTCCCATTATTATTCTAAAGCCTCCAAGTACTTACTTTAAGAATATTTTATAGCAGTATACTAAACAAAAAAAATAAGATAAGCCACTTTCAATAAACATAAATGTTAGAAACACTAATTCTATCTCCGTGCTCTCTCACACATAAGAGAACTTGTGCAGTACTTCAGAGTGAGTTCTGCTGCATGTGCTGGTTTCAAAACTAATGTTTCCAAAAGAAGAAAAGCGAAAAGTCATAAAAAGGTAAGAGCTGCTTTGAAGTCAGACAAATTACAAAAATGAAGTGTGCTAGGGATCACATTTATGTGTTCATGCAAAAAAAATAAAAATACTCTAATGAGTGAAATTTGGCCATGCTTAGGAACATAACATGCTCATTTACTATTTACCCTTAAAAAGCAAAGTTGCTATTTAAAGCAACAGAGCAGGTTCTACACAAGTAATACCCCACAAAACGGTCTGAAAAAAAAAAAAAACTAATTTGTGCTCTAATGAGCCACAAATAAAATGTTGCATTGTGTCTTAAGGGGCAGTTAAGATATCTAATGAAGTGACATCAGCACTCACTTCGTCTCTGTCTTCTTGCTTTGGAGGCCTTGAGGTTATCGCCGTGACCCATGGAGCCGAGGAAGACAACTGCCAGTGCCACCAGTCCTAAATGCATAGTCCCTGCTGCCCAGTCAGGCTGGGTCCCGCCTGCAGGCAGACAGATCACAGCTGAGGGGGCCCCTTTCACGCTGTGGCAGGTGGAACGAAGTAGACTACAGCCGGTCGCGACGCCCTTGGCTGGAGGCCTCTGCCGCTTCAAGTCCGTACATGTTCGGAGAACAAACCATAGCACTCGAGAAGATGAGAACGGTGAAGCTCTGGGTGCACAGAGCCAGGTGAGATGAGAGATGAGATCTTGTGGACAACGCAAACTGCCCTTCAACCCATGAAGCCGGGGGCCAAACCGAGTGGAGAGAGAAGCTTGTGGCGGTCGCAGCCAGGAGATCCTAACGTGAGTGAGCAACCCAGCCCAGGAGCATGTGTCTTATTAGGGATGCTGGGAGGAGGAGGGGGAGTGCCGAAAAAAAATGAGAGAGATGGAGAGAGGTTCTGGACTCCTACGCGTGACAACGCATCCGTCAGTGCCAAGATCTGCTGCAGAGAGACAGACAAAAAGGGGCGAGGAAGGGAAGGAGGGAGTTGGATGAGGAGAGGAGTGGGTGAATGGGGGGAGAAAAAAAAAAAGCACAATGAGACATGTATATAAAACGGTACTTTGTAAAGTCAGCACGTCAAAAGAAAGTCCAAATATCTTGCCCATGGGAAGAGACGCGGGTTTTTCAATTTTATGCTTTAAAAAGTGAATACTTTAAAAACAGCTTTTACATTTTCTGTAAACTGTCATAAAATACTTTTTGGAATCAAGGAAAAGACGACGGAAAGAAAATAGCCTTACGCAGGGCTTACATAACTGCACTCTTTCATCTCTATCACTGCTCTTTCTCAACGAAGTTCAGCATTTCTGCCCTCTAAATTTGTTAAATTGATTTATGGAAGTCTGGTTTGGAACTATAAATGCGGACACAATAGTATGAGTAACATAACCCCGAAACTGGTATTTTGTCCATTTAAACCACACATTCCTGCCATGCTTATTTTTCCCTCGGCCAGATAGATTCATGAGCCGGGAAAGCAAACAAAATGTTTCGTTTTAAATGTAATTTCCCATTAAGTGTCCGGCCACTAAAGCTAAAGTTGATTCGACCAGAAACAGGGCACCGGGAAACAAATACCACAATAACCTTCAGTCGATGCACATCCAAAAGTAAGGAATGGGAAAAAAAAAAAAAAAAGAAAACATGTTTACCCCATCTGTCAGAAAACAATAGACTGAAAAATGTCTCTCAAGCAGCGAAAGCGTTCACATTTACGCCTCTCACTATGACAGATAGATATGTTTATAGAATGATTCTTAATCACATTCCAGCAGAAATGGATGAGCGTTCTGGTTTTACGCAAGAGAGACATCATGCCTGGAAGTATCGGGAAAGCAGGGCCATATTTGGCCACAGGTCCTCTGGTCTTGTATCATGTTATTTGTTAATTCTTAGCATACCAAAAAGTGCTTTTAAATGCCAACAAAAACTCTACAGATATCCATATTTCATTTTAGCAATTCAGCACCCCTCAGAAACGAGAAGCTGACTCTTTAAATTGTAATTTACGAACCAGCATGCAAGACAAACTCAGTTTGGTTTGAATTTGACTTCAAACGGGTGAAAGTACACAAACTCTGTGCAAATATGTCATGCAACAGTAAAATATTATCAAGAGAAAGTATAGTAGTGTTTAATTGTAGCATGACAAATATCACAAACAACAACAATAAAAAAAGCTTTCTCTTTCCTAAACGGCTGTTAACAGGATATTTTGGTTACAGTGATGTGGTAAAACGAAGCGAAAGCAAAGATTAATAAACCACATACACAGATGTGGTAGCGGATGTGGTTTAAATGAGGGAAAAATAAGGAAATAATATTTATCTTGCACATCAGGCATTAAAACGATGATCTCTCTCCAGCCTGGAAGGAATAAGGAGGAATCTTCTTATAAGCTCCTCTCTTTCCACCAAACCTTACGGACATCTTCTCTCCGCTAAGTTTATTTATCTTAGACCATGAATAATACTCCGATGTCTTCGACACCTTCTCCATATTTATCAGACAGAGCCAAAACCTCCTGTTGCCTGCTGTTCGTAGCACTCGTCAGCAATATTAATTAGGAGAGATATGTCAAGTCTGACGCACAGATATGCCATCGCCCTGGAACCAGAAAGGGGATTTATCCAGAAAATAAAAGATGATGTTCTTGGAAAGGAAAAAATGCTCAGGTGAAGTCAAAAAAGGGAAAATATCTGGAGATATAAAACCTAAAAGGCAAAATCATGAGGAGAAATCTAAAAACAACAACAGTGTATAAAGCCTTTCTCTTTTACCAATATTGTTTATCTAAAATTAAGTTTAATCCAAGCAAATATTTAATAAATTATACTCTTGTGTCCCAAAGAAACTTCTGAGTGTGATACAGGGGGCATCCCCACCATCTGATTGATTATCTCTTGTGATTGTCTTAGGGCACTGTGACAACTTTTAATGTGTGAGGTCTCCGTTCTCTCATCCATTAACCGACAGCAGATACACAACAAACCAAAACTTGGTTGCATTTCATGGGAATTAGATTAAATTGTCTATTGTGTAAGTTCTCTCGATGCATCAAAGTGCAACAATTAACTCAAGAACACACATCTTCACATCACAATATTGAAGATTAGTGAAGAACAAACTTTCTCAGGCAGGAGGCCAGTTTGGAATTCAACTGTCTGCAACTGCTCTATGAATTTGTTAGGCTGCAAATTGTTTACTTCCAAAATGAACATAAAATTAGATGAGCTAAAATGAAAGCAGCTAAATATATTAAAATTGTATAAATAAATATAAATTAAAGCTCTATTACTAAATAAAATATCTTAGCCTTTCAACTCGCAGGCCACCTGGAATCCCACCGGTGGTCTCAGCGCTAGTCTTTTTCAGTACATCCACAACTGTTTTTCTTTGTTTCTTCACTCTGCCTTTTTCCATCTTGTATGACAAAGGCCAACAGCCCAGCTTATTCCACAGAACATATGTTCGAGCCGTTGCATTATGCAGCAAGTTCAGGCGGAACCATGAAAAAGGTCAGAGCAGTAAACAGGCCATAAACAGAGTCTGTAATAAAGCAGAGCAAACGAAGAGTGGATGTCTGTCTGGCCTGCTCTAGAACCATGGCTCAGACCCCCTGGAAATCCTCCGCTACAGGAAACCCAGAGAAATGAGGAAAGACAGTTAAATGTTCAACATCCCTCCCAAACGGCTTGCTATAAAAGCTTATGGACTAGACTCAACATCAGAAATGTTGATGCACAGACAAAGAATTAGTGCTGGTGTTTAAAATGGTTGAATGACTGGGTGTTTGGCACATAAAAAACTTTTTGGAATATTGTTTCAGAGTGCATGGCAGCCAAACGTATAAAACTACTAAACTAGCCGATGATCACGCAACAACTATAACTAAAGTGTACAATAAATCTGATGTCTTCAGTCAGCACGGAAATTCAAGTGATTCAGCACACTTAAGGGTGACCACTCTTTGCCCTCGACATCACACTCTCGATCTGAAGGGAATCTACGCCAGCACCCATGAGTCAGGACCACAGCACCGTCATCGAAATGTCTGTCTGTGACAGTAAGTGATGCGGTTAAATCTGCGTACTGGCAGCAAGCATGCAGCTGTCAAACTGCACCTGTCTTCATAACCTACTCCATCATTTCTCCCTCTGGACTGGTCCTCTCAACAACACTTACTGGTTTTACTGCATAAAGCTGGTGCCAGATTACCTAACACTGGGCCAGACACAGATCAACGGATGTTTAAAAGCCATAAGATCTGGATTTCAGGAACGGGCAGCCCAACACTTTAATATCTCTCCATCTTTAAAGGTTCAACGTCTCTGAATAGCTGCGTGCTCTTGTCTTTGTTTTTTATTATAACAAATCTAAGATAAAACACTGGAGCAAGAGAAATCTGATGATGTGAAAATCTGAATTACAGAAAAGTAATAATAAATACAAATAATCAATACTAAAAATATGTATTTTCTTTTCTTCTTCTTATTATTTTTACTTTGAATAATTCACAAATTATAATAAAATGGAAATAGACAGAACAATAACACTGCTACAAATAATTAAAATGACTAATTATTGTTGTTAAATGTGTTTAATATTTATATTTGCAATAATAATATGTTTTTTCTTACATTTTAAAATACAACATAAAAGAAAATTAATGAATATTGCTGTTTTTAATATTAATAATATAATTATTATTTATAATATTTTATTATGTTGTTAATATTTAATCTGTTGTTTTATTAATATTTAATAATATAGTCCAGGAACGGGAAATAAGTTTAGCCTAAGTATTAGTTTGAGTATAAAATCTTTCATCACAAAATGATACCAATAAAACTGAAGTAGCCTATCAAACAGACTTTCCGCGGTAGCCAACACATTTCGACAGATAATCCAATAATAAAAATAATATGGAGGTCAGATAATCAAAATGTTGTATATTCTAACAACGAAAAACTTTTGCGTTTAGAATCATGGTCCAATGAAATTGGCTTTTAAGATGTAAAAGTAAATGTACTCCTTGGCGATCTCTCAGAGGCAAATCAATGTTTTAATGCACTAGAAATAATGAAGTAAGCCGATCGTATAACCTACCTACTATGTATCGCGAGCCTCATATTGATCCACTGAGCGCGAGGCTCTAAATGTGTCTGTATTATGGGCTTCTCCTCGCGCTGCTAGCAGACACCAGCGGCTGAGCAACAGACTGCCTACTGGGATTATTATGGGACAGACTTGCTTTGACTTCGGTTAAAATGTCATGACAGTTTACATCAGTGTCCCAGTGCGTAATCTGAGCAATGGTGGGCATGGGAGAAAGGAAAAGAAACAAAAAAAATGACTTTAAATAGAAAATCCCAAGGATAAATCCCCTAATTCCACTGAACTGCTCTTATAATGGAGACGACAGAGGCCTGGTTTATTTTGCGGTTCTCTGTCGTAATTCTGAAGCAAGTCCCACATAAATCCACTTTTAAACTCCGGACAGCATCCAAGTCATTGCGGAGAGCTTCTACCTCACGAAGTTTGCATCCAACTCCATCTAGAGCCGTTTCGGCGTGCTGGAGGTTGAGCTGGCCCCTCCCCTCAAAAACACACACTGAGAGACAAAAAACCTGTGATGGAATTGAGGCGAAGTGTTGTTTATTTAGATGCTCACCTTAATGGCTATCTGTTATTTCCAAAATTGATCAAAACTTCTGTGGAGACCTTCTTCATTTCTTTATACGTTTAAATAATTCGTAATAGGCTATGCTGTTTAAAACAATGAATTTTGTAAACTTTTAGTAGCAAAGTACCCTGTTGTTTGAGGAATATGATTACATGATCACGATGATGATGAAGAAGAAGAAAAGATTAACTTCGGCCAAGTTCTTGTTTTCTTTCCGTTGTGCATGAGAATCTAGAAACAGACAGCGAGCTGAATAAATATCTAAATCTAAATAGATAAAAATATCTATTGTATATTTGTATTCAGACGCAGCCTTAATGTCACCTTTGTTTATGAATGGTTTATTTTAAAAAAAAATTATAATAATGACTTTAACAAAATCTGGATCTGGACTGCAGTTCATTAAGTAGTAACCTCTGATTGAAACAGATGAAAAACAAATGTAAAAATGTTGAGCTGAATGTTTACTTGATTCTTGAGAAATTCTTTCATGACTTCTTTTATGCTTAATATTTATTCTAAACTGTAACTGCATATGGAGAGTTTTAGCATGTTGTTTTCCTGGGTGTCATTTATCATCCTCCACTTATGCACTGCATCGAATATGCATTAAACAACCTCTTTATTTAAATTCTTTCAAAAGTTATTTGCAGTATAAATATCTTGATCTTTTGTTCCCAAAGGCACACTGTTTATAACGTAAACAAATAGCATTGATGTAACCATTATACGGTCACATTCTAGCTTTTATTTCTGGGTGGCACCTGAATGGTTCTATGCCCAGAACACATGGACAGCATCCAGAGCAACACATTAAGCAGCATAATCAACATGTTACAAGGCTGACATTATAAACTCTGTCAAATCATTTAGCAAATAAAGGAACATCATACCTGCCAGTGAGCTATTAGCCTGCACATGCTTACTGCTGGGAAGTCACGCTATCATTTGATATCAACAAAAATAGCTCTTTACTCTCTCAGAAATAACAGATGCACTGCAAAATCATTTTTCACAACACCATAAGTGTCTTATTGTGGATAAGCTATAGTCTATAGGCAAGCAATCACACAAAGTAGTGAAGAGTGGTCTGCCAGTCATCAAATTAATGACGTCATATCTAGGGCCAATGAGGAAAACCCACTGCGTTTCATTGAGGAGTAACGTTAAGCTACTTTGAAACTGCAGCTTGCCAAGATAACTAACCTAAACAAGGATAATCATAATTTAAAGTTGCTGTTTTGAAAATTACAGTTACTATAGAAAAACGTAACGAAAATATAAGTTCAATTATGTCGCAAACATAGTAAACCATCATGATTTATTCAGGTTTTTATACGTTATGTGAACAATCCGAGCGAACCGACTCACTACAATGAATCATTCCAAGCTTCATTATAGAGAGTGGACCTTTTTACGATGAACCGTTTCCCCCGTAAACCAAAATACATATTTAGGATTACATAATTTTTTTCAGCATTAAATATGAGAGAGAGAGAGAGAGAGAACCATTTGGGATGACTGACACACGCGGGCGATTTATTTGGCCTAGTAACTTAAAAAGTAATAAAATCCTGTATTAAAATAGCGATGTGGAGTTTCGTTGCTGTTTGTTAGTAAAACCAACTCGTCGGTAACCTGCTGAAATATTAGCACAGCTGAAATTTTTTATGTAATCAGCGAAATTCAGATTGTTACTCACCAGCACGAGCTGTGCTTCTGTGCAGTTCAGTGTCTGTCGCCCTTGACTAAAGGCGTGGAGAGCTTCTTAAAGCCTCAGGTAACCTAGATTTGTGTAAAACGGGCAGATTATTAGGATGGTTGTGCTAGATATTGGCAACCGTGTTAAACGAGTGCAGGACTATAAATGTTTTTTTTTTCTTAAGTTACCACCACTGCACTGATACTCAATCTGTGATGGAAATGTTGAGGTAAATTATGCAAGTTAATTCATAACTCTCTTGTCAGTTCAAAGTTTTGACTGTTGTTAAGCTTGATGGAAAGCACTGTATGCTACTGAAATATTATTCACCCTTAGCACTATAGCCTACACACATGTGTAGGTTCAGGCTTAATGAAACAATTAAAAAACGAAATGTAAAACTAAGAATCAATTGCGTAGTTTTCCAGCTCTTTTAAAACACTTATTCAAATGTATTGACTATCAAGTGTTTAAATCTTAAATCTGACCTAAGCCGATTGTACAGAAATGTATGAATGAGGTTTTATAGTTTGTAAAATAACAACAAATTACCAGAAGAGTGTGTTGTCCTGGCCCACTCTGGTTTGGGGCTGAGCCTGCAATGTTTGTGTTAGCAAGTTAGGTTTTCTTTTTTTTTTGAACCACCAGCTTACATATCATGATGATATCGAAGTCATCTAGATTTCCTCAATTGTTTTAGCTTGTCTTCTGCTTGACCAATCTTTGGATTGCTTGTCAGAACAAAGTTTAGAGTGCGTGCCATAGTCTAATAAAGAGCAGGAGAGTTTTCTTATGAGTTTTGGCTGAGCTACCAATATAAAAGAAAATATGTATTGTTTACACCAGATCTGGCCTCATATAAACCAATCTTGCATGACATGGAATCATACTAAAAGTTTTTCCTAGTTCAAGGATAAACGTTTTATCAAAAGTTTCCACTGAAAAACAAGTTTCCTTTCTCCAATGGTCTGGGAGTTTAAACGAGGATTAGGTGTTGCCATTTTCATTTAGGTAATTGAGAGCCATTTCTTGTCTGTTTATTGTTACCGAGGGGAATCGGTATGTAAAGGAAAGAATTTAAAATGAGCTTTTCTGGATATTTGTATCCCTCTGCATCTGTAACTGGGAGGTTTAGGATAGTCAGGCTATCGCTTTAAAATTGTTTGATTTTAGTTTGTAATATTTTAATCGAATGTTCATTGAGACTCGAAAGAAGTGAGTGGTGTGCAATTCTGAAATCAGTGTTCTGTATTTTATGGTCCATTCACAGCAGCTAAGAGTTGACCTGACCTGACTGCATATGAATCTGACATAAATCATAAAGCACTTTCCATTTCCTCACAATCCAACAGGGGGCCATAAACATCAGTTCCTGGCGATTGCTCTAGTCTAACCAGATACCAGGAAAAGATTGACCTACAGTTTTTTGCTGACAGTCTAAAATCTGCTAACAGGTAGGTTTAACGTCAAGTATTTTGGGTTGCCTTGATCTGTTATATTTGGTTGTGTGTCTGTGCGTGCCTCCAATCATATGTTTCTCAGGGAAAACCATCAAGATGGTGATCGCAGTTTATTGTATTAGGAAATTACAGTTAGTTTAGTGCTGTTGAAGTGAAAACCAATTTCTATACATTTGTCCATGTTCATTACAGGGCCTGCTGCAAAGAAAGATACCAACATCATGATGCTGCCAGGACCGTGACAACCTCCTAAGAAGCTGTAATAACAGCTCACCAATCTCAACCATCTTCCATGTTGTCAATGGCCAAGTAAGTGGTTTCAAAAGTGAGACCGAAATTGCTACTAACCTTCGACATACTAATACTGCATACAGAACACCAAACAAAGCGCTTCTAACAGGAATATGGGAGTTTTTATTAGATGCGCATGTTACTGATGTGAGAAAGTGGGTTGTTATGAAAGTGAGACTTGTAATGTTATCTGCCAGGAAGCTTATGCATGCATGCTGTCAAAACGAAACCGGTATAAGTAGGTAAATTGCAAAGAAACCAAATTCATTTTGGAAATTGCGATGATTCAGGCTTTTTTTTTTTTTTTTTTGACCAATTAATTGAAAAGAACTGCATTAGTAGAGTCAATTATTCCAGAAAATTCAGCTTGTTCTGATTC
>JAUMHQ010000076.1:14161270-14178789 GCA_032361165.1 Enteromius paludinosus
ATCTCAAAAAATTAGCATATCATGAAAAGGTTCTCTAAACGAGCTATTAACCTAATCATCTGAATCGACTAATTAACAAGAGATTCCTGAGGCATTTAAAAACTCCCAGCCTGGTTCATTACTCAAAACCGCAATCATGTGTAAGACTGCCGACCTGACTGCTGTCCAGAAGGCCATCATTAACACCCTCAAGCAAGAGGGTAAGACACAGAAAGACATTTCTCAACTATGAAAAAAATGTAATAAAGGAAATTTCATATCCCTGGGTACTATCAGAAGCAAATAGTTCAGAACGTACGGATGATCATGAGTAAATTACCATTTTGCTACAATTTGTGTTACTGTTCAAAAGTCATCCAAAATCTACTGAAAACATTCAAATAAAATCTTGCCATGCGAGTAAATATGGAACTCAAGAATGTTATGGGAAGTATTTTCTTTGAAACCCTTCCCACTGCTTCAAGATGAGGATTGATCACGAAACAATGTGCCCAGAACATCACAACGGCCAACATGTGCTGGCCATATTATGACTCATATGACCAGGCAAGAACAGCACTGGCTGCAAGTAGCACTTAGCTGACTCGTCTCAGCAGGTGCCGCCACTTTCAGGTAATAGTGCTTGTTTTGGTTAAGATAGATGGTTGTCATCCGTGGATCAGGTGCTGTTGTGTTGAGGTGTGCTTGTATCGGTTTGTTCTATTTGGATAGTGCAAACACAGTTCACTTGGTTGTGAAACCAAAGAATCATTTAAGATTCCTTTTAGAAACTTGCTCCAAGAACACCTTTCTGTCTAATGTCTAATAAAGAAGGGTCCGGGAGCACAGAAAGGGCCTTTCTGTAATCATGCAACCCAATCTATGATGGTCTCCATTCCATTCCACAAATGACTCGACATCATCTCTCAAGGGACACTGGAAACATTGCATGAACTATTCTCAAGACGATTTAAAACAGGTGTGAGTGATGTGCTCTTAGGTTTCTAAAGAACAACATTCTTGAGTTTGATCTTATATCAGTGCAAATGCATATTTTAGACTGTGATCTAAAACATTTCAATTGAATTATGGTACATTTTATTTTGCTGGTTCAGAGGCCAAATAAGAGCTCGTAGAAATTATGTATCAAAGGTATTCCAGCATGAAACATTTGCACACATTTGGATTCTCAAACTCTAGTTAAAATCAAACCCATGATGTTCAGTCTAATTGAAATTTCAAAGCACCGGCTTTTAAATTTCAATTAGTTAGTTTAACTAGAGTTTGAGATAAAATGTACATTCATCTGTTCTTACATTTATTTTTTTCAGTAAAAACAAGTCCTGTCTCTGAAAAGGTATGTAGGACTTGTATGATTATTTTATTAATAATTCCTTAAATTGATAAAAAAAGTGACAGCACAAATATTTGTAATGTTGCAAAATATCAATTTAAAATAAATGCTGTTTATTTTTTACAGAGCCCTAACAAGCAAAGCAATGTATGTCCCTTGTTATGAGGTCTTTGGGATTAAACTCAAAGGCTGTGCCCTTATTTCACCGACACTGCTCATCTCCGGGAGGCAAAGGGAGCCTGAGGTGAAGGTAAGGCCCTGAAGATAGAAGCCATAAAGCTGAGGAACTGCCTGGCTCTTGTGCAAAAGGATGATCTATACTGGTTGGTGGAGCATAAAACAATAGCTAAGGTTACTGTTTGCCAACCTGACGTATGCGTAGACAACAATCCAGTGTCAGCGAGACTCCATTGATCATAAACTGAGACACGCAAAGAGGTGGTGAACTAACTAGTTGGACACCACAAAAATTCTTCTGAAGATTCTTTGTTTCTCCAGGTCAAAAAAAATCAAGATTTTTCAAACTACCTGGAGGAGGAGGAAAAGGCAGCTGTCCAAGGCCATGTTTTATGGTTTTATTTATCTTGCCACATGTTCAACCATGTCATGCTTTCAAGGTAAAAATAAAAGTGAAAACAATTTAGAGTGTCTTTAAAAAGCATATTTCTTCAATGTATAATGCCAAGGTCTGACCAGGATTTCAATATTAAATTGGTTTACTTATAAATGCTTCTATAATGTAATTCCTAGTAAAATACCTCCGAGGATTTCTTTTCTGGGGAGCAGATTGAGAATCTTTATGCTTCTCAGTTGTAAGACAGCTCTGGATTGATATTTATAGAGTAAAGTAAATATAGCATCAAAGCCAGAAAGAAAAGCTCCTGTGGTGCAAGCATGAAGTTTTGAATCAATTTCTTGACTGCTGGCCCACATTCAGTCTGAAAGCGGTTTGTTATTATGCACTTTCCTTGAGACCTGGTGCTTAGGAAAGGAAACCTTGCCTTTGACTGTCGAAAGTGTATCAGAGCAATTATACTGACATGATTCATGGTCAGACCTTAATGTTCTTGGCTCTCAAACTCGTGCAAGACGATGGTAAGGCAATACATAGCATCAAATGGGTTTTACTTACAGATACAATCAATTGTATATAGAGGACTTGTATTTTAGCTGGAAGCAACCATTTGAAATAAAAAAAACGTCTGAAAGATGGATTTGTTCCTATACGGGCTAAACAGCTTGTCACTTCACACAATATTATTTGATGTTAGAGTCATGCGGATTACTTTTGGATTATTGTAATGTTTCTATCAGCTCTTTGGACTGTCGTTCTGATGGCACCCATTCACTGCAGAGGATTGATTACGGAGCAAGTGATGTACAACTAAATCTCTTGGTAGGGGAAACTAACTCATCTACATCCTGGATGTCCTCATCATGAGTAAAGTTACGTTATTTGGAATGAAGGACACATTTATATAGCGCTTTACTGTGTATTGCCATACATCCAAAGCGCTTTACAATCATGTGTGGGAGTCTCTCCTCAACCACTAGCAGTGTGCAGCATCCACTTGGATGATGCGACGGCAGCCACAGGACAACAGCGCCAGTGCACTCACCACACACCAGCTACAGGTGGAGAGTAGAGAGAGATACAGCCAATCAATGGATGGGGATTATTGGGAGGCCATGATAAACAAGGGCCAGTGGGAATTTGGCCAGGGTTACACCTCCCCTCTTTTACGATGAGTGTCATGGGATTTTTAATGACCACAGAGAGACAGGACCTCGGTTTAACGTCTCATCTGAAAGACAGTACTCTGTTGACAGTACAGTGTCCCCATCACTATACTGGGGCATTAGGACCCACACAGACCACAAGGTGAGCACCCCCTGCTGGCCTCTCTAACACCTCTACCAACAGCAACCTATTTTCCCAGGAGTCTCCCATCCAGGTACTCACCAGGCTCAACCCTGCTTAGCTTCAGTGGGCAACCAGGCTTGGGCTGCAGGGTGATATGGGGTGAACTATTCCTTCAAAATGGTACATGTATACAACGTAGGCTAGATTAGTTCAACTATACCAGAAACTCTTACCGGTCTTTCAACAACATTTTTATATTTAGTTTAATCTCTCTCTCCTTCTTTCACATCTGCTTTTTTATATATACTTTGTATTTAACGTAATATAGACAACATAAAGAAACCCGTATTTCACGAAAGTACTTCTTATGCTCCTTAATTTTGTTCTTTGTACTTTATATCATGTTTCCACTGCTTTGGAGAAAAACAAAGAAACCAGGCTAATATTTCCTAAATGTGTTTTGCTTGGAACAGACCACGCTGCAATCCTTGAGCTATATTTAATGCTTCCAAATGTGTAGTTATTAACAGAAGAAAATCTCCCGTCTCAAGCCCTTTCAAAAGTGGAACACCGTACAAAGCTTTGATCATTTAAAGTGATATTGGAAAGGAAAAAGCTGGACATCTTATCTAGCTGGGTAGTACATCAAATGTCCTGGTGTCTGGTGGAGGAGGATTTTTTTGTGTTTTGTGAAAGGAAATGAAAGCTTCTCACTTGTAAAGGTTTTAAGACATACCATATTAGTTTTTTGGTCATTTAGCCATTTTTCCTACTTGGTCACTACTGTAATTTGGAAACCACAGAGTCGTCTTGTATCAGTTTGGCCAGTTGTTTGATCTCTAATAATTTTTTTGACACTGATGAACACTATTCTCTTTTTACAGAACATCATGCAAGACTTGCTCTCCAAAGCATTATTTATAGGCCCAAGCATTACATTTTAAATCTCAAGAATTCACATCAGAACTGGTGCAAAGTTTTCTTGTCCCTGCCCAGTATCTACAAGCTCCATGTATCACCCAATAATTTTTTTTTATATTATTATGAATTTATTGTTATTATTTTTACTTAATACCTCTCCACAGATGTTTTGGAACCGTTAAAGGTGTTAATCAGTTGAAATGTCCTCGTTTTCACTCTGTCTCATCTCTGTCCTGCCAGTATCAACTCTGATGCTTTTTACATTACAAGGCTAATGAGTTCATTGACATAAAATGGAAGTGATTGTGAGAAACATTCTACTCTAGCCCTCTGAGCATTTGGTTGCATGACCTTTTGCACCTAAACTGTTTTTTCCTTTACTCTGAGTTTAAAATTCAGCACTGTAAACTTACAAAGTCAATAGAAAATGTAAAAGCAGTAGATTTTACCTTCCGAACTTCATTAACATCATGACCTTTGACTGGCGACTCTTGAGTCTTTCAACTGCTGTTGTATTTCGAGATGTTTTAGAAGGCTCTGGTTGTTGTTTTTTTTGGAACTCTTGGTGTGCAAAAAATATAGATCAAATCCAGTTAAAAGATCTGATACAGAAGGAATAAGTCAGACAACGTTTCATTGTGTGCCAGCAACGCTGAACAAATACTGATAGAAATACCTGTAGATAGATTGTACTGGTCGATATGTCTTTATTTGACTTCATTTCGTGCTTTCTGCATTATCGTCTTAAAAAGTGTTACTTCAGGTTATCTGTTGTCTTAGAAATAAAGCTACAAAAGCTGTCCCTGGGGTGGTACCTTTTGAAAAGGTACACTTTTGTACCTATTAGATTCAAATATGTACACTTCCCCCCCCAGTTTCACAGACAAGGCTTAAGCTAGTCCCAGACTAAATTGCATGTTTGAGCTGTCTCTGTGTAACTGTGATGTTAAGCCATTATTTAATAAAGAAGGATTTTGTCACAATGGAAATCTTGTCATTTTATTGTTTGAACGATTTAAACAATGAATATTATGAACAATAAAAAGAAGGCGAAAGCTTGATCAATGTACTTGATTCCAGTCAATTGCAGACAAAGTCTTTTGCTCACACTGAAGATTTCAGCATCTGCAAATACATCTGGTTATTGGACATATCTAACAACTTGTTAGGACTGGAGAGGCTGTTGCAAACATAATCCAAAATAAACATTTTTTGTAAGTTAAGCATTTTTTTACTGCCTGAAGCAGGAACAGATGTATGATCCAGCTGATGAACTGAAACCATCTGAAACAACTCTTAAAATCGTGCTCCATAAATATACCTTTCAACATGTTTAGTGTGAAAAAAGCAATAAGAAGGAGAAGAAGCGACATGTTTGTCAGCCTCGTCTCTTGGTTTCACTAGGGCAGATGGTGAGCAAGTGCTGCACCTGACAGTCTTATTATACCAGTTTTGTTTGTTGTATAAATAAATATAAAATCGTTTCTTACGAGCTTTAAAGTATGTATAGACAAGACCATCTGAATGATTGCATTATTTAAGTTTAATTTGACAGAATTAAAATGTGTTCTAATCCAAGCCCTCTGGGTCATGGCACCAGATTTAAGAACTGACATTTTGCAAGTGCTCGCAAAACACTTTTTAATGTACACAAAGTTAGCTCATATTCCTTCAGTGTGGGGGAACATTGTCTGTTTAGCTCTTGCTTTTTATCCAAAGCAATTGAAGACTGCAGGGATTTACAGACACGATCATATATCAGCATATTGCTATTGCTGCCACACAGAATATATTCTACATACCAAATACCATACAGATGGAATCAATAAACTACAAGTGGAGTAGTTTTATCTGAAATAGAATGAGAATTTACTATTGGGTAGCATTAATCAAAAAGGTTACAGTCGGTAAAGACAGTAATCCCCCGAAGTTCAATAAATGAAATTAACATTGCATTAGCAAAGAAACAGGACAAATAAAATACAACCAATGAAACAATTTAAAATGGAAAGGGCAAATTCAACACTGTCTCACTGTTCAAATAAACTTTCAAATAAACACTTTCACGCTTTTCAAACAAACACTTCCAGCACTTTCAAATAAACATTTCCATGGTTTCATTTGTTTTTGCCAAATGGGAAAAAAACAAAATAGTAAGATTCGGGTCACAAGGGTCAATTAAGTCAAACAAAATTCTTGCTGTTTCCAAAGCTCATTTGTGTGAAGTTCAACAAAATCCAGCTCTTTGAACAATTCCAAAAACTGGGAACACATCCGTTAAAATGATGACGCAATATTAGAACCGCAGCAAATGCACTATTACTGATTTTCCACGGCCTAATGTTTAAAATGCTTGAGGAATTACACTCAACCAGGGCTGGTTTTAGTCAAATGCAGTGACCCCAGCCAAAATGCAGGTCTTTACCATAATAAATTGTGTTAAATTAAGCATTTAGCAACAGCCATAAATGTATACAGCAGGAGTATCAGGAGTGTGCAATTGTGAATTAATATGGAGTTAAATATCACATTTACAAAAATGAATCTTTGATGTTTATCTGCTTACTCCCAGGGCATCCGATATGTAGGTGACTTTGTTTCTTCACAAACTTAGGCCCGGTTTCACAAACAGGGCTTAGCTTAAGCCAGGACTAGGCATTAGTTAAATTAAGATATTTAAGCAACTTTTGCAAAAATGCCTTATCCGAAAATATTACAGGTGTGCATCTTAACACAGAACAATGACACGTCAATGATATGTCAGAGCAAGATATTTTTATCTGATACAGCTCAAACATGCAATTTAGTCTGGGACTAGCTTAAGCCTTGTCTGTGAACCTGGGGGAAAGATTTTTAACTTAAACCGTTGCAGTCTAAGTTCGTGTACCATTCCAAAGCTCTGAGGGTCAAAAAACACACACATAGATGAAACCAAACTAAACCGTGCGGCCTGTGACGATACATTGAGGTGTTAAGACACGAAACGATTGTTTAATGATATAAAAAGTATTTCTATGATTTTTTACCTCTTATACACCACAATCTTCTTGATCTTCTGATCCATTCACAACATCCAACGCATAACGCATACAAATAGATGCCTCATTAGTGACTGCTTCTTTGGGCCGCGATACCAACAGTATGTCTATATCTGTGTGAGAGGTAAAACATTATATAAATACTGTCCGTTTTTTTGCTAAGACCAATCATTTTGTGTCTTAACACCTCAGTGTATCGCCACGAGCCGTAGGGTTTAATTTGGTTTCTGTGTACGTTTTCTTTGACTCTTAGAGCTTTGGAATGCTTGGTTGCCATTGACTTACATTATATGACTGACAGACTGCAATGGTTTGAGTTAAAAATCTTTGTTTGTCTTCTCATGAAGAAAAAAAGTCACCTATCTTGGATGCCCTGGGGGTAGAGTCAGATAAACATCAAATTTTCCTTTTTGGGTGAACTATCCCTTTTAGTAAGTAGCACTGGAGGACCTGAGACAGATTGTGAAATTCAAGCCTAAGTGTTGGTAAGTGATGTTAGAACCCACGTTAATGATTTTTTTGTGTCAATCAAAAAAGAGCAAATAAGACTTTCGGTCTGTTTTTTGTGTCTGATATTTAAAAGGAGGTGGAAATGTGCAGAGAGAATGTCTCTGCTTTGCGCAAAGCCCTTCAACCTGCTAATTTAAAAATGGTGGGGTCGTTCAATAGAAACCAGAGCTGTGAAATGTGTACATCTGTGACTTTAATTGCCCCCTGTACCAGAAATGTTAATATGCTTACAATTAGTCTGTCACTTTGCAGTAAACACCATGAATCAAAAACCAACAAGAGCATCATATCTAAAGAGCACAAACAAAAGTTCACAAAAAGCAAGAGTCTCGAGGCTCTTTTCCTCCTCAACATCTTCCTCTTTGAAAAATATGTTCAAATCTGTTCCAGTAGCATGCCTGTAACATTGCATAAAAGCGCTTACAAATACACAGTCCTCAAATCAGATGATCTATGTATGCACAGTGTCTCTTTTTATCAAGATATATATAGGCCATATATAGTTCACTTCTCCAGGCCTGTCGTTTCGTGTACATCTGTTCGGTTTCCAGAAAAATGAGCACTTTAGGAAAGCAAATGCCCTTATAATTATCCATACTGTCTGCAATCATATTAAATACAGTCACGCTATACACTTATGCAGAGAGTCGTAACTTGATCAAATGGATGCTGAAATAATAATTGCAACAGCTACACTATATCATAAAATAATGAATGATGTTGTTTAAGTTTTATTACTATTTTCAGAAAACCCAGCCAAGAAATATGACTTTTTATGAAGACATAGTGATTTAAAGTCATTATTTAGGGAACACTTTTGCTATGACACATTAATCTTCAACTTAAGATCTGACATAACATGCTCGCAGTGTATTTTTCCATCCTAATTCTTGCTAAATTTCCTTGTCTGAAGTCATTTTTTATTGTTTTAAGATTGTTTTAAAGGTGGTTTAATTCACTTGAAATAAAGCCAGTAAATTTATCAGAGAAGATATACAGGCTCACGCTTACATTCACATTACTGTAATCTGTGGGAGTACAGATGAGCTCATCTCTTGGCAAGTAGCTCTCAAACAAAGTTCAACTCCGCTTGGCTCACTGTAATCCTCTTTTAACACAAATTATGTCATTTTCTTGACTTAAACATATTGAAATGTTGTCACAATGGCTTTGATTGGTGCCATTAATATGGAAACTTGAGTTACTTATTCACTGAATTAAAAAAAATTTAAATAAATGCACCCTCGCTGCTGAGCATATGAGACATTCAAACCCATTTAAAAAGGTTACTGTCTCAAATCCTTTCTTAACTATTAACAGTACACTATGGGATTCAACAGACATGTACTATAAACCAGAAAACGTCTGTTCCATAGGTACATGTCCTAATGTGTTAAATTTTTTGATTGGAAAATTTCCACACACAAGCCATACATCTTGAATGCCTTGAGGAATTTCTGATGTTTTCCATTTTCACGCGGTGTGATGAAGTGACAAGGTGAAGTTTGCAGGCACCCATATGGACCTGCCGTCTCATTATCACATCAAACACACTTCTCTTGTGAACCTATAAACTAACTGAACTGTATGTTTCTGTTCTCCTAATTGTTCCACTAAAACACACCGAAGCCCTTGTGCTTTCCACACACACGCAAATGCCCTACAGCTGCTGGCTGCCAGTGTGTCTAAATGGGCAAAATGAACACAAAATTAAAAACACTCCATGTGATGAAAGGGTCTCTTGCTAGAAGAGCTTTATTATATATATATATATGTAGGCTGAATGACTGCTGGCTTTACTTTTTGCATCTCTCTTATGGCCCATGTCTGCTTGAAATCAGATGCATTCCTGCAGCAGGAGCGTGCATAGTTCACACATCCTATCAGCCGGCTCAATTTAAATATTTTGCAGTGCTTCTTAATTTTTCTTCAACCTTCTCACCTGATCCATTCCAGATGTGCGAGCCACAGGCTAAGTGAGGTGGCAGTAAATTGCACTCTTATGTCCTCATTACTCACCGGCCCGGCTGTGTGTGAGCGCACAGTACAGTACATGCCTAGTATTTATCATATGACAAACACACGTTATGAAGATGTTATAATATCGCTTGCGCCAGACAGGCTCTGCCCTTCCAACTACGACAGAAGCCAAACTGTTGTACGTGATATTCAGCACAGGTACTGAATAACAAACGCACGAAGTTATGGCAGCAGACACCTCTTATTTCGTTCAGCTCCACCCTGAGAGACAGAAACATGGACTAACCTCAAAATTCCCTTCATCCTTGAAGGGATAGTTCACCATAAAATGAACACTCTGTCATCGTTTGCGCACCCTTCGCATCTTTCCAGAGCATTTTTTCACTTGGTAGATGAACATAATAATAATATGTGTTGAAGAATGCAGGTGGTCGTTATTTTCTCTGGACTGAGATTGGAAACAAAAATGCAAGTATTTTCTAAGCTGATGACGGTTTACAAAGACTACTTTTTCTGTTCCACTGCGTTCTTTTAAAACTATATATAAATGAGAGAAGCGCAATGAAGGTTCTATTTCGGGTTCTCCTGCACGAGATGTGGCAAAACTGTCAAAATCGCTTGTATAGGAAAGTAATTATAGGATGCTATTTCATGGTTTCCTTTGTCTTTGGAGTCCATATAATATCCGTAAAGTTGATTAAAGAATAAAGTCTTAAACTTTATTCTTTCTAGAAGGTAGGACTCATCACTGTGTGCGAAGCTATAAGTATAACACAGCCCAAATGTAGACCCAAGAAAGAAGACGTAACTTTTATTCTTGCTGTAGTATTGTGACTGTCTGTATTACTATTGGAGAAAATGTAATTGTCTACTTGGATCACAAGATGAGTCGCAAAAAGTAAGAGACTTGTCTTATTAAATATTTTTTTTTGGTGTAAACTATTAAAAATTTTAAGATTAGCCGTTGATGAGCAGTTTCCTCTAAAAAGCTGTTTATTCAGCATAGTGAAGCCTCTCCTCAATTGACACGAAATAATGTTTTTTTTAGCAACATCTTATTAATTAATTTAATTTAATAAGCTGTGCAGCCAAACACAGAGGCATGTTCTGCTTTTATTCAGTATGAATGATGATTATATATATATATAAACGCATTACAATATTGTGGTATGCCTACTCCCTAAAAAGTAACTAATAGGACTATTTTCTACTTACTACTTTTTATGAAAATTAATGTTACTTTTGTTAAGTTAAAAAAAAAAAGTTCTAATTTTGGCAAACGAAAACACACAGAAAAGAAACAGAAAATGTGAAATGAATAAGACTCAGACTGAAGGAAATGCACATTTGCTCCTTGATCATTTTCTCTCTTTTGCATGAAAAATAGCTCAGCACTCATGAGAACTACATGAGAAAACGAGGTAACTTGCATTACGTTTTTGAAAAAGTGACTCAGATATTTAATTGTAAATTGAAAAGTAATATTAAAATAATTTTCCAAAAAGATAGGCAAGTAACTGACATTATTTTACAAAAGTAAGACACTGGACATTTATCTTACTTGAAAAGGTGATCTGAGGATTGTTTGCTCAAACACCACACTGTTCGAATGAAATTAACAGGTACTTTGAAGTCATGAGTGCTGGGCCTCCTCCAAGGGCTGATTCATTTTGCTTTCCTCTCAATGGATTTTTAGAAGTGCAGAGCTGAAAAGGAAGGAAAACATTTAGTTGGAATGTGAATAAGGAAAAATGCAATGAAGATGTTGCTTTATTGTGGGCAGATCACTATGTTGATGTCATATGTTTTCTCAAAAATTTTGTGGAGATTTGTAGATAAAAAATTAAACCCATTTTATTTACCACAAGCAATTGACCACAGTCTACTAAGGTAATTTTTGGTACAAATATTGGCATGCATTCTGAATAAAGACAAGGCTTGGGGAAGTACATACAAAACTAATTCATACCAGAGAACATTTGGAGCTGTGTTCCAAATGATCTCCTTAGGCTGTTGGTGATGTGCTGGTAAAAGCCCCATTCACTCAACACACAAAAGACCATGGACTCAGTAATGAGGTGCAAGACATGACTTTCTGTCAGAACTCAGCAGTTAACTTTCATATCACTTCATTGGAAGTTTGCGAAAGTGCTGAAATAAAGAACGAGGACACAAGTCTATTATTCAGGGATTCTTTTTTCCACGGTGATGCAACTTTGCATTTGCATTATAATTATTTTTTTTCTTTTCGCTTGACACAAAGCCTGGGCAGACACAAATGTGTGACCTCGGTTTCAACTAAATGAGAAGCTAAATTTATGGAAGGAAGTCTAGTAAGACAGTTTTGGCAGTGCAAGTGCCTGTGCAGATGCCTGCCCGGCTAGAGAACACCATTATCTGGCAAGGCTCATTCATCAAAGGAACATGGGGGACCTTGCTCTAATTTACAGGTCCTGGAGCATGCATCGGATTGAATGTTATATTTGGCTGAAAACGTCATCTGAGAGCTGGCTGCGAATTAAGAACATTTTCTCATACTGCTGAATATCAGTTAACTCTCCATTAAAATTGCAGGTCATCTTGACCCATCTGAAAGTTTAAAGGGATAGTTCACCCCCCCAAAAAAGTCAATCCTGTCATTTATTTACCCTCATGTCACATACTTGTACGACTTGATTTTTATGTGGAACATAAAATATATTTTGTGAGGAACAGGCACAATTGTTAAAAAAAAGAAAATGATAAATCACGACTTTTGAGGTTTCGTTTTGAATATGCAAAATAAAGGTGGAGGTAATCATGCCATAAAGCGGTCATGCAAAGGATTCTGTGAAATTTAGGAGAAGCTAAAGAATAGGACGAAAGCCATCTGATGAAGATCATGGGACACTCCAGCTAGTGAGTTTAACAGAAATATTGAACACTCGTTTAGGGATACTTTCTGTCGTTGCTGGAGCTGCTGGTGATGCCTTCGAACCACGTTCACTTTTATTAAATTAACATAATAAATAAAGGACATGTTTTTTGTTTTATAAATAAAAAATATATATATTTTAGGAAACCACTTTTGATCTTCTGAAAACAAAATTCTCACAAATTTCATTATGCTTTTTCTGATCAAAGTCAATAAACCTTGAGTTAATTTTCTGGCGCCTTTATTTAACACAAAATAAACATCAGTGTTTAATTTGTGTTCAATTCTGAACATTAGTGCTGGTCAAGAAAGATTAGTCATCATTGTTGGTAAAAGGGAAAAAAACTGTAAACACAGATCCACACTGAAAATTTTACAATCTAATTTATTTCCTGAGGATAAACAGAAAGTTTCAACATTTAGCAAAATTTTAAACAACATTCAGATGTCAAATGAATTAGAAATATTGTCAGATTTACATGATAGGCCAGTTAATTATATTTTTTTTTTGTAACCAGACGCCGATACCATTAAATGAATTGAGAGCAGCCGTACAGATCGTTGTTTTGTTGGACTGTGCCGGGTAAACATGTCATGTGTGTTGGATGTTAAAACAAATCTCTGGCGCCTTGCTTTGACTGTGGTTGATGCAGGTTAGTCATTATGACCTGTGTCTGGAGAGGAAGTGTGAAAGCACACAAGAGAAAGTGACTGTGTAACCTTAGAAGGCAGCAGAAGCACCTTGGAGATGCTCTGTTATATTGCTTGATTGTGGTTACGAAGGGCCCATGCCCTCAGTAAACTTGGGTATCAACACACTGTATCTAAAGTGCATCCATAACTCATGTAAATTTACATCCCAGGAGAACATCAAGTGTGATGGATCAATGAACCGTGTATTCTAGGTGCATCAGCTGAAGCCAAGGATCAAAGAAGTCTGATTACATTTGGCAAATACTTCATTGAGTTTGAAGGGCTCACACAAACAACATGCCCACCCTGTAACGATGAAACGTAGTGTTGAGTACGTAGTGATTCACCTTGCAAATGATGACTGGTTTAAAAAACAATTCCATTATGGTTCTTTCGGCCATAAATGAATTTAAAGGTAGGATTGAGACTGACATATGACGAGTCATAGACCCATATTTACTCAAACCGCATATGATTCTCTTGGAAACAGCTGCTGAAAAGTCAAGGCCATTTTCTGAATAAACATCATCAGACCCAAACACTAATCATCTCTGGTCAGTTTGATGTCAAACAGACATGGGCCTGAGTAAAGAGTAGAAGAGAAACGGGAAAAGTCATTTGATTTCACAGTCAAAGGCGGCGAGGAATCTGAGGAGAGTTGGCTGACTGCTCTGAAATTCTAAGAAATAACTTTTTTCGTACAATTTTCCCTGTTGTCCTATAAAAAAACTATTTGCTGACACTCAAAGTCAATATTTAAATAACATGCTTTTTGGCCTGTATCAATACACTCATTTGTATTTGTGTACGTGTGCGGAGGGAAAAGAGAAAGCACCAAAATCTTTGAAAAGGTGCAGTCTTTAACAAAATACACGAAGATGTTCACCTAGTTCGATGTAGAGATTGAATGTACGCCAAGATATAGCGCCCTTCCGCAAAAAATGAGGTAAAATGAGACAAACACACAGGCCAAATAATCCAAATCTCTGTTTAGTCCATTCAGATGCGAAAGATGCTTTTGTAACAAATACTAAACAACACGATAGAGATCTTTTGGCCTCTTGGAATAATGTTGTAAATTAAATTGAATGATTTTAGTAGTTTCATTGTAAGAAATCCCAATTCTTCCAAATATTTCCATAGCATAGCCAACAATTCTTCCATGACTAATTTAATTTCGAAACATACTTACAGTCTATGGTGCTTCTGTAACACAATTACACAGCTAGCATTTACTTCTTACAATTGAATGAGATTATATAGCTTTTCTAAGATTTAGTGGTTCTTTTCAACCTGCTCTTCCTCGGCCAGACAGGCAGAGCCAGTGATCTGAACTGACCACAGATGTGTTCTTTTGAAAATCTTTAAAGCATCGGTTTATAATTCACAGAGTTCAGACATTTTGAACATTATGCACTCAGTCAACATCCACCAAGTTCTTATGTGAACAGATTTTATTTTTCCCTCAAACCACTAAGTGAAAGGGTGGAAACTGAATGTCTACGAGCAGATAAAATGGATTATAGTGCTATGCCTTCTTTTGATCTTTACTGAGTAACTTCCTCTGGAGAGATGGGCCTGCGTCACACTTTACAGTCCAGGTAGCGAACAAAGAACAGAAGCCTGAAGTCAGAAAGAACATGACCGAGAGCTAAATGGCCTGCACTGTTATCCCTATCTTTGTTAAAGGGCAAAAGATAACCACTGGCCCCAAAGGCTCCCGGGTTGCCCTGTGATGTGAACTTTTTATAAGTAAATAAGGCTTTTCTATAGCTGTTGATTTTTCATTCAATCCAAATGTTGCTGAATTGTGATAAATAATAGATAGAACATCTTCATGATTTCTTTTGGGTAGAGTAGCCTTATTGAATTAGCTTTGTTAAAGATCGCAACAATTCAAAATGTAATGCCTGACCATCCAAAGTACACCCAACCCCCCTTCAAATACCTGGGACCATCGGCAAACCAGATGCACTAACGTGATGCAAAGAGAGACTAGAAGTTCATGACAGCTTGTCTGACTTTTTCAAGATGGAAGAGCTTGTTTGTTTTGGCTAGACTTAAAACAGACTTGGTCTGGCAGCACTAGAGGTTTGTGAAACTCAGATTGTGGGTGGAAAGCCATTTTTGCATTTCAATTCAGATTAACGCAGGAGCTATTTCTCACCATATGATCATTAACTGAGCCAACTAAGGACTGCAATATGGACTACATTGCAAACTCAAATGTGTGACAGCACATTTCTACTTTTAATAATGTTGAAATAGCATGAGATAGATAATTCACTTGCCTTATGTGACAGGCAACAGTTACACAATATATTGTTTAGTTTATTCATGGTTTTAGACAAACAGAAACAGAGAAATTCGGGAACATTTGCCTGAAATCACTGCACGCCCATTCAAACGCATCCATCCTTGTTCATGGTCAGTAGAACATATTGTGTGAATTCATTTGAAAATCCCCACCTCATAAAGTAGTTACCTTTTTTATGAGATCATCAGGTTGTTTTTTGTATTCAGGCCCAGTATCCACTATAGTTTTAACATATGAGTGGAAGCGCAGCTCATTATGTTAGATTGCAAAATGTTGTTCATATTCTTCTAGTTATTTACATAGAGTGACTAAACGATCAGACGTGTTGCGAAGTAAACTAAACAAGCAGCAAAAATACACTGTACAAAATTCCCTCAAATTCATGGTAAAAAAATGGCAGCTCTGGTTGCCAGAACTCGACCATAAAACATACGGTAACAACTTTTTAGGTTTTACGGTTTTAAGGTAAATTTACAGTTAAAAACTGTAATAACAGTAACTGAGATAATGTTAAAATTAGAGTTGTGACGTTCGCGAACGAACCGATTCTTTTGAACGGCTCATAAACATGAACGATGGGAGCCGAGTCGCGGCTGGAGGGCGGCGTTCTTTCTGTCGTTCTTTTTTTCCTATGCGTGTTTCACACAGATGCACACAAATTAGCTCCTCCGCGAGACAGAAAAGTTATAGGGGAGCTGCGCACCCAGCGCAGGGGTCAGTGTTGCCAACTATTTCCAATGAAAAGTAGCTAAAACCTGCCCGAAAAGTAGCTAAATGTTGCCAGATGGCGTCACGCACTAATTTGCATATCAGTGACGTCATCACGTAGTATCGGACAAGCGTAAGCCCGTAATGTCTCTACTCTCTAATGCGCCGTGTATTATATTATATTATACGATTACATCCAGATGCACAATAAATAGGTTCTTATTAACACATTACTTTGCGTGATGACGTCATTGCGTAATCGCAACGCAATACTTGACTTACCATCTCAACAAAAACATTATTTGAAATATGTCTATTTAGATTTTTATGTAAAATATAGTCGACTATTTGTAAAAGTAATACAAACACTTTTTTATGAGATTTTTTTATTTTTATTTATTTATTTTTTATTATTATTTGCCTACAAATCTCACCTCGTCATTTCTCCCAGTGATTATTTCCAGGATAAACTGAGATGCCCCCAAGCTGGCTTCTTAAAACTGACTAAATATTTAAAGAGCCATAAGAGCCGTTCTTTTGAACCTATTAAAGGTGCTCTATGCGATCTTTCAAAACACTAGGGGTACATGATGCACCAAAAGCAAAAACAGACTTCGGCCAACCAATCGGCAAGAAGAGGTGGGGTTTAACGCGCATTAAAAACCACCTCTTCTTGCCAATTGTTTTTGCCGAAGTTTGTGTTTGTTGTGGTGCCCAAAGTGTTTCTTTTGGTATTACAGCCTCTGTGTTGTCTTTCGAGACCGGGTGTTTTCCCAAGGTATTCAGAGTGCAGACAGCAAGACGATCAAGGGGTGATGCATACGGTTTGAGATAAAAATGAAATCGAGCTAAAATCCTGCTACATCGCATAGTGCATCTTTAAAGTGCTAAAATCTGTTTTGTACCTTTGTAATATACTGATGATCACCTAATGCAGGGAGTGATAAATAAAATCACATGATGAAACAAAGTCCATCACAAACAGCTTTTAAAACTTAACTTAAAGAGACGGTGCTCAGTGTCATTCACACAAACACTAAACAGCATCATGGTGAGACTCATTAAACTCAAATATGCAATAAACATTCATTTAAAGGTGCCATAGAATGGAAAACTGAATTTATCTTGGCATGGTTGAATAGTAACAGTTCAGTACATGGACAGAACATACTGTGAGTCTCAAACACCATCGTTTCCTACTTCTTATATAAATCAAGTGTTTGCAAAAGACGACTGAAAAA
>JAUMHQ010000076.1:14180234-14191923 GCA_032361165.1 Enteromius paludinosus
AGGAAACAATGGTGTTTGAGACTCACAGTATGTTATGTCCATGTACTGAACTGTTATTATTCAACCATGCCGAGGTATATTCAGTTTTCCATTCTATGGCACCTTTAAGAAATTAAAGAATCCAACAAGAAAAGTGGGCAGGCATTATGCAAAATGTTTCATCTTGACTTCAATATGAAACAGCTAGGAAAAGACATGTTTCAATGTTCTTTTGAGAGACAATAACTTTATACACGGTGCATAGCAGATTTAAAACTTTTCAGGGTGTTTTCATTCACTTAGAGCTGTGTTACACACTGCATGAAAGGTAATTTTCAAATATCCATAATAGGGGCATTTTTATGCAGGCTACTTAATAAAAACAAGGTATAGCTACTATACTGGTATAGGCCATAAAATGTTGTACTTAATTCACTTCCTTTGTGTGAAAATAGTGCTACAGTCCAACTAAAGATATATTTGAATGAGCTGAAGTCGAACTATCGAAAGTAAGCCTAATTAAATATCCTACATTCAAAGATTGTATTCAAAGATCATACAATCCTCATCAATAATGACATTAAAACATTTAGGCTTAATAATAAGAAATGTAGGCTACATTGTGTACAAGTAGACTACTCCAGATAAAGACTATGTTAATAGATTTGAACATTGCTTAGTAGGCTAAAATGAAACTATTACTAAAATGATTTTTTATATATATATATATATATATATATATATATATAGTTTTTAGCATTCCTACAAAATCTGAACCCAGTTTTTTTCTGGACTTCTTTTTGAGACAAATACCTTTATTTATTTATTGTGGAAATTATAGGTTATAGACTACATGCATGAAAAAAGTAGCCTATGTATTTTAAGAAATGGCGGCACTGACAACATAATTTGTTTTTTATTTCATTTAAAGCCTGCAGTGTTTCATGCTAGCTATACATTGCTGTCCGATAAAGATGACTAATGTGCCTTTCTGAAATATTATCCAGAGATGCACATATGAAATCATAAGACACAGCAATTCAACTCGACGTGACTGTGTAGTGTAATGGAATTTCTGTCACGCATGTTTTGATTATCCCACAGCGAGGTTTCGATTCGGAAGAAGCATGTACCTTTTTAGCCTGTAGCATCTTCTGCATCTGGAATTTGTCTAGTGACAAAGAGGAGCTTGAGTGTTTTTAGTAAAAAAAAAAAATGTTTATGATTTCTACCGCAGCATATTACAGTCTGACCAAAGAAAGTTGAGGGGGAAACAGCCTAATTGCACTGTTTATAAAAGATCCCTGTGAATTTGGGATACTTTTTGTTTAACCAGAAGCCCTTATTTTGGTTAAAAGAATGCTAAGCTTGCAAAAAGATGTAATATTTCAGTGTTTACATTTATACATTTGAGAAAACACACTTCCGGTTCTGTCTGGCATCACCATTTATGCTTCTATTTGTTGTGTCATGTTTTTTTACATTCAGAAACGTAATTATCAGTTTACCTAATGTGACATTTTTTTTTACCTAATTTTCTTATCTTAGAAATGTGTTAATAACTACTGTCCTGCAAAAGGTTAAGCGTTACTAAACAATGTTATTAGAAGTCTCTAGAAAGCCTCCGTGATTGTCAGGAATTAATTGTGAGGTCACTTGTTGAGATACAGATGATGGTCATATTGCATTTCCACATGTTTGCCAATAACATTCACCACTCTGAAATAAAAAAAAAAATCAGCCTCTGGCTTTTTCCTTCGAAAGCTGTTTCAATCAAACCGCCGAATGTCTTTGAATGTCAAAAAAAGAATGAATTTATAAACATAGATTTTGGCTTTTGTAATGACTTCAGTTGTGTGAGAGCTGTGGATAGACTTCCTGTAGTAATGCACAAACATTCCATTCCCACGTTCTTGAAATAAATGAATAAAACATAAATGTAACGTCAAATGATGTTAATTTGTCTACGCTTTTATCCTTATACTTTCGCATAAAAGTGCAACTGTTTTTGTCTTTAGTCTGTTAGTGTTTTTCCTCCCTGTTTTGCCAGTAGTCAAGTGTTGCCAATAGGGTATTTAACTTGATGGTCAAATGACCTGTTTAGCCTAAATCCTGGTTTAAGTATAGCTTTATCTGTACTTCCCTTTGCTGATGAGAATAATTGATAGCATTTGGTGTTTTAAAAGGACAAACTGTCTGCTTTCAATTCTTTTTTTTTAAGCTTTAATCTTGTATCATTTACCAGTGACTCAGCTACAATTTGCTCAGTGCAGAAGGGGTGATGAGGCCGTAGGCAATGATGACTGATTGTTGAAAGGTAACTCTGTGAGCTGGAGAGACACATTCCTGCTTCAATTTTCGTCTTAAACACACGGCACTAAGCAGGCTATTTGTTCAGGACCTGCATCATCTTCATCATTCTGCTGACTTTGAACATCACCCTATATTTTCGAAATATATACATGCAACTGTGCCTAATATGCATGCATATATGCATAATAAATATACACTATATGGATTTTTTTATAATATAAATAAAATAAACATTACCCTTTAATATTATTTTGCTCCTATTAATTTAAATATTTATTTCTTATATTACCCAAAATATTGTTTTTGTTTATTCTGACCTATAGTGTCTTAATATGTTTTTATGTGTGCAATGAAAGCTTCTTTTAAGCAAGCACACTATTAATCATATGACATATATAAACATTCAAAGTGCAAAATCATTATTCAATATTAATATTTTTAAACTATAAATAATGTTAACATAAATATCAATCTTAAATATTATAATATAAACTAAGACAAATTATATATAGTCAGATTGATTCAGTTTTAGCATTCTAAAGGAACAAATAAGTATTGCACAAACGTATGTTTAATGCAACATTTTTTTTAAAACTTTCCTTTTCTGCTTTTTGGAAATAGGAAAATCAAAGAATGTTTTTTATTAACGTAAGAGTCATGAGTTATTTATAACCCCAGAATGATAAAGATGATGCAGGTCCTGAACAAATTGCCTGCTTAGAGCATTTCCCACCACCAGCCAGACACATCCAAATCCAGCAAAGGCTATGGTCTCGATCCATCATTACTTTCTCCCGTGCAGATGCCGGGCAGTTTACTGGCAGCTCTGAAAACAGATTAAGCGAATACCTAAAGCGATGTCATGACCCTGCAACTTGACCTTATCTTGACGGAAAAATCAAACAAGCAAATTCTCCATCCCTGACTGAAACAAAGTGGACCTATCAGCAAGTCATCTTAAAAATACCTCTCACTCTGGGATCCAATGTTGGAGCACACCTGTTTGCAACTGCTGTCAAATGTCTCAATAAAATGCTGAATCCTTTATTTTAGGATAACATTACTCAATATTGTCTATTATCTAAGAAACGTTCATGCAACATAAACTGTTATTTAACCTTACATTCTTTAAATATTTCGTGCTTTACTATTTAAGCAAATCATATTGCTCCAATTCATACTATGCATGAGCAATTTTGAAATAATCTTGATTCGTATTTTTGTAGACAACAGAGTACTGTTTGAATCCAGTCCAATTTTGGAAAGTATTGTTTTTATCGTGGCTTATGCCGAGCAATCACAGAAAGGAGCAATGGGTCTGGAGCTTTCATAAAAGGATTTGAACCAAAATATAGAATTTCATGCAACCGCAGCTCCATTCAAATTTAATAGCCTTTCAGAGAAAATGTCTCAGAAAATTAGTATGATTTGCCTCTCATTTTCTTTTGTGATGTCAGCTTCTTGTTTAAGCAAGCTGGACGTCAGAGAAATGAGGGTCTTAAAGGGGTACATTAAATCTGAAAGTATTTCTCATGTTGTCACATTTGATTTTAACTGAGTAAAAGCGAACAACTGGAGAAAAACAGGAAAAAAAGACTAAACTCTTTTGAACAATAAGTAGAAAAGTGCATTTAAGTTTACGTTTCTCTCAAAAGAATATTAAAGATATACTGAGTTTATACTGAGTTTTCATTCGCTTAAGAAATAGATATATATATAGATATATAATAGAAACATCAAACTATTAAAGATAATCTTTGATATTTTCCAAGATTCCAGTGATATGTCTATAGAATACTTGTATTATACAAGGTATGCCTGGTTCTCATTGACTGTGTGGGCAGCCCCAGAAGCCATTATCTACGCATTCCACACAGGCTCTGTGCAGGTTTTAAGTTTACACGATACACCGACTGGCAACGCAGCATTTATTGTTGGTCCAAGCTGAAAGCTGCTTAAAAGCATCTGTGTAATGTTTGCTTTAATTATATTTTGACAGTAGTTCCTTTTCCAGTTTATTTCCTTTAACATGAGGGAAATGCAATATTCTAAAGTAGCCTAGAACTGAAAGAAAACAGGTAAGTAATACATCTTAATAGGTCTAAAAGCATAAGACAAAGTCTTAATTGAGTGTAGCGAACAGACACGGGTCGAAGCTCAAAGACATGGACGATGCAGCTGAAGCAACAACTATACCGGCATGCCCTCTTCTGGGTACGCAGAGTCCTGCATGAATTTAATGAGTGCACTATCAAGCCATTGTGAAATAAAACGCACTTAAGTGTTCCCCAAATTAAAAATATTTGTCATGTTAGTTAAACAATATGTGAGCGATAACTGCATGATGCTGTGTTGGTCAAGAACACATTGTTAAAGCAAATTGTAGCCTATGCTTAGTCACCCAAATAGCCTAGCTCAGGGTTACCAGCTTCAGTCTCAAAAGTATTGAGCAAATAAAAAGAATATTTACCAATAATTAAAACATAGTTAATTGTGCATGATATGTCAATCATCAACATCAAGATTTTAGGTTAGATTTTTCTCATTAGCTCATTGATGAAGGAATGGGGGGAAAATAGCAATTTTATTCTGTTAGTTAAATTTTAATGGTTGTGCTTTGTTATACAAATGTAATTAACCAGTTCAGTTGTTATAAGGTCATGAAACGACCTAATTATAAAATATGTTTAATGTTTTTTTTAATAAGTTTAACGTGACCTGTAAGTTAACCATCCACAGACCGGATTATTAGTTTGTTTATACTGACATAAGTATGGGTAAATAGAATTTCTCATTACTAACTCAAATTTAATTCTGAGGATCTACCGACACGCTCTCAGCTTGGAAGAAGAAACAAAAAGAGAAAAAGTCGTCGCTTGAATGATGACGTATTTCCGGGCTTCTGTAGTTTATTGTAACACGTGGAAATCAACAGTGGACTAAAACTCAGTTATATTTCTTTATATACAGTATCTGGACTATACCGGAGAAAGCGATCACAATGGTCAAGCCAAAATTCAAGGGGAAAAGCTCCATAAATCCCTCAAACTCCAGCAGTAATCCCGGTAAGTATAAAAAAGCCGCTGGTCTGGCTATGAACTGTTAGCCAGGCGTAGCATTAGCCAGGTCTTGTTAAGGAGTTTCACATTCAGTAGTTATGTTTTCACCGTTGCCTGTTGTTAGAGCAGCTTTCTTCCATGTTTACAAGGTTATTAGTTGATTTTGTGTTACCACGACTGCTGTCAAACCTCAAGGTCTCCTGTTAGAGGCTGCTGACACTTGTGAAAAGCCCAACCATGACAGTAACGTTAGTTACATAACGTTTATACGTGTTCAAGAACACACGAATGGCTCTTTTTTTCTTGAATCTACCACAATGTGTAAATGATTTTCAGAAATGTTCAGAATTAATGTCAGAAATGAGCTTAATTTTTAAGGGACAGTATTTGCTCTCTCACCATTATGTAAACGTAAAAGCACTGTCCTTGTACATTTAAATGCCAAATGCTTGCATTGAATTAGCATAAATTATTAGTCTGAGAAATGATTGCTGTCATGTACTATACTTGTGATATTTTGAATGTCCCATATATTTATTTGTTGTCTTTTTGTACCTTTTTGATGCATACTCTGATTCCTTTCATACACTGCTCCGAATTAACTACTTATTAAATAAAAAGCATTATTTCTCATTTAAATATTTTGCGCATCACAACGACACCCAAAGTTTGCATATTTTGAATGTAATAAAGGGTTATTTAAGTATAATTTTGGAAACTTTCCAGGATTGTTTGGGTTTTTGTGATTTTTGACAGACATGTACAGTGTTTTACAGTATCAAAAATTGTAAATAAATAAAATTTTATTTTTCTTGACCCTCAATTTAGCATCAGAGGAATATATTACATTTTTGAAAATATATTTGAATAGAGAAGTTATTTTAAAATGTAATAATCACAATATTAGTTCTCATCATTACCATCTTAATGTATTCTGATCATATAAATGCAGTTAAAAAAAAAAAAAAATATATATATATATATATATATATATATAACAATGTTCATCTCTTAACATTCTCTATCCCACAGACCGGGTGAAGGGAGCTGGAGGCAACAACATGAGGGACCGGGCCACCATCAAACGCTTGAATATGTACAGGCAGAAGCAGAGATGGTAAGTCATTTACAAAATTGCAGAATGATAACAATTTGTAATGAGTTTTATTCACCAAATAGACACAAAGACACAAATAATTGTACTGTTTCTAGTAGCTCTGGGTGTTTACATACATGTGTATGTAACTAGACAGAAGGAAGAAAATATAAACAGAATTCAATAAAGAATTAACATAATATACATCCAGATAGAGTAATATGAATTAAACACAAAAGAGCATATTTATTTATTTTAAACAGACAAATCCCAAATTTGAAATTGAAACATTTTACATTTATAATGAAACATTATATTTTTTTATTCTTATGCCCACAGTAACAGTCGAGGTAAGGTGATCAAGCCCCTGCAGTACCAAAACACAGTCGCTCCAGGAACTGTGGCCCGAGTTGAGCCCAACATCAAGTGGTTTGGTAAGACCAATGCTTTTTTTATTTTGTATACTTGATTATTAAAGGGAACTAGACATCTTTCCAATATTATTATTGGGCACTTATTCTGTGGTCACTTTTATTCTGAGTTCAAAATTCATACTGGATCTAAATCTGTCTGATTATGTGAATATTACTTTGTTTTTCCCGTATGTTTCCTGGACAGCTAATACACGTGTTATCAAGCAGTCATCCTTACAGAAATTCCAGGAAGAGATGAACGCGGTAAAGAAAGATCCGTACCGTGTAGTGATGAAACAGAGCAAGCTACCAATGTCCCTGCTGCATGACCGCATCAAAGCACATGTGAGTATGGATTATTAACATGGATGCTATAGATGTGCTCTTTTTATGGGACACAAAAATAAAGATCCACGTAGATCATGGTATGTCGTAATATGATACTGGTTGTTCTAATTTGATTTAATAAATGTAGCCTCACTGAAGCAAAAATTTTAGACTGCAATGGACTCTACTTTTCCGACTTGATTTTATCAGTTGCTCATCTCTAGCAAATTCCTGTGAGCACCTGGCTTTGCTCATTTGTATTTAAATGATAATAGCGTAACACCTCTTGGCTAAACTTTTTGTAACTTGTGAATCTCACGTAACACATTAGGTACTACGTCAAAAACAAAGCAAGAAGAATGGTTATGCCATGACGGAGGTAGAGTGATTTAGTTAGTCGGACTGTAGTGAGGGCATTGCCTGACCTGAGATAGAACTTGCCCTTTGGCACCTAAGGGCCTGCTGTCTGCCAGTAGTAAAGAACAGAATAAAAAAATATGTGCTCAGAATAAAATGTAAGGTTTCGCTCTGTTCTTCATGTTCCTTCTGCAAATGTTGTTGATTTGCTTCAACATCTAAACTGTTCCATGTGTGAGCAAAACCTTTGCATAATGAACGTCCCAATTTACTTTTGTTCTATGTCTCTGGACACACTGTGACACACTCGCTATGTTTTTTTTTGGTTGCAGGGAACTGTGCCAGTTATTGATTTTCATCTTCTCTTTTTGATTTGTGGTCTTTAAAGCCGCTCCTCCAGCGTGTGCCATAATGCCCATTGTTTGCGCACTTTTGTTTTTTCTCTTTCTCAGAAGTATTTTGAACATGTTGTGACGATGTGGTGGTTAGCCTCAAAATCAGGTTGTTTTTTATCATCCATGTCAATTGTTCCGAAGAAATGCAATCTTACCAGAAGTACAATTTCTTACGAGAAATGTTACTGGCTTTGACAAGATCTGTAAATTGCTTGTTTTATTCCATCCTCTGTTGCAACAGTGGTATGGCTTCACTTTTGGTTTGTTTTTAGGTCATTACAGATTGCAATTTGGCAGTTATAGACTTTAACTATAAGACGTTTCGTGCATTGTTATTTGGCTCTTGTGTGACTTTTATCTTAAGGCATCGTTTTTTCCATATATGAATTAACGCTACTAAAATATACATTTTTAAAAAGTATATATTCTATATACATAGTGATCCTATTGTACAAAAGTGATGTTTTCTTTATGTATTTTTTAAAGAAATGTCTTAAGCTCTTAATGCTATTTAATTAACTATTCTAAAATGAATTAAATACTATCACAATTTCAAATTACATCAGTTTTTTCTATTTCTATCATTTAAATGTATTCCTGTGCTGACAGAACTGAATTGTCAACAGCCATTACATCAGTATTTAGAGTCACGTGATCCTTTGATTAATAGAATTTAAAAAAACAACAACATTTATTTAAAATAATTGCTTTTTTTTATCAATTTAACAGGTCTTCAATGAATGTAGGTATTAGTAGACTACAAGCGTTAGAACATTACTATGAATAACATTCTATGTACGTTCAAGAATAATGTAAAAGCTGGTGTTTACAAACCTAATCTAAACCACATCTGCATATAGTTTGAGAACTACAGATTACCATCAGATATTTTTTTCTTTAAATGTGTCTAAACGATCAGATCGGATTTAAAGTTTTCCATGTTTCGACATGTGCTGTGCGTTCTTGAGCTTTGGCCAGATATACAGATTTACCCTCATTTAGTGATATATGTCACTTAGCAGCATGTTTAGGCTTAAATCTTTCTTGAGCTTTGGCCAGATATACAGATTTGCCCTCATTTAGTGATATATGTTACTTAGCAGCATGTTTAGGCTTAAATCTTTACCACAGTAAAGGCTACACTGTCTCTCCCAAAAATCACTGGGGCTTCTTTCCTCTGAGAAATGGTAGCACAGAGACCTGTCAAAATGCTTGCTGAAATATCAGATTCTTCATCAAAGAGAAGATGAAGAGGATAAAACGGTTCTCATGAAATCTGTTGGTCAGTTAATCTTCTGCTGGTTCTTCTAGAACTCCAAGGTGCACATTCTGGACACAGAGACGTTTGAAACCACATTTGGGCCAAAGGCACAAAGAAAGAGGCCCACTTTGTCTGTGGGAGAGCTGAAGGACCTTGCTGAGCAGGCCGAGGTCTCTTCTCAGACCTACAATGCTGAGAAAGACAGAGATTTGGTTTCTGAGGACAGCGGAGTCAAGTGAGCGAGTGCCTTCTAGAGTTTATGAAAATACATAGTTCTCTACTTGTTACAGAAGCAAGCTATAGATCTGTTTTTCTAGCAAACATGGGTTAAATAATATGACACGAAGCCATTTCATTTTCCCATCACTGCAGGGACGAGGCTCGGGAGGAAATCTTCAAAAAGGGGCAGTCAAAGAGGATCTGGGGCGAGCTTTATAAGGTAGTTATTACCCAATGCCTTACTCACAGAACGTTCCAACAGTAACCATATTTAATGCCACATCCTAAAATGAACAATGCTTTGTGCAGGTGATCGACTCTTCAGACGTCATTATCCAGGTGCTAGATGCTCGGGACCCTGTGGGCACTCGATCCCAGAACATTGAGACTTACCTGAAGAAGGAGAAACCTTGGAAGCATCTCATCTTTGTGCTCAATAAGTGTGATCTCATTCCCACGTGGGTTACGGTAAGAAATGAAAGTGGAATGCTAGTACCAGTTCCAACATTAGCTTAACAACAACCTCAGTTAATCCATAAATCTGCTAATTCATGAAATAATTCAGACAAATTACAAAAGACTAGTTAGTTACCCAATATACACTGAACAAAATTATAAACGTTACAATTGTTTCTGCCCCCATTTTTCTTGAGCTGAACTCAAAGATCTTTTTCTGTGTACACAAAAGGCCTATTTCTCTCCAAAAAGTGCTCACTAACACAGATTTAGACACATTTGTATACAGTATTTGAGATAAATAGGCCTTTTGTGTACATAGAAAAAGTCTTAGATCTTTGAGTTCGGCTCAGTGTTGCGTTTTATAATTTTGTTCAGTGTATATGGATACTGTGTTGGCAATAATGCAGTATCATGCCAAATGCTGTCTGTTGAAATCCTGAAAATATGTCAGGAGTTGTGACAAGACTTGAAATAATCAGTCTAATTTAAAATAACCAGAGTATTGTGGTTTTATAGAGTAATCCAAAATGGCCACTTGAGTTGTTCTAGAACAGTTAGGATGTATGGAAACGCCTATGTAGGCAGTAGACAGCAAGGCATCTCGCTGTGTTTTTGGAACAAGGCCACTGTCTGCAATGTGTCCTGTTCTTCATCCAGTTCTACAGCCTCTGGAGTTTGTTTCCCTGACAGACAGGCATGTTTATCTTGGCTTGTAATAGTTAACCAGTTAAAGGCTCCTTCTCTGACAGCTTTTCCCCCCGTCTTTCACACTTATAATTCTTGTTATTGGTGATTCTGAAATGCAACAGCAAAAAATTAGGGAGTTTCACCAGCTGTTTATAAGCTGCAGGCCTTTTCATTCAAGCCAAAAATGTATTTGCCTACGTCCTCCAGATTTATGACTGAGGCTTTTTGTAAACCTAACAAATGATTGGGAAACGCATTAGTTTTGTTGTTGAAATGGAATCACATATCATTCTGTGGTGATTTTCGTTGGGTAGCCTTTATCTGTTCTCTCTTATCAAAGACCATTTCGTAGATCACTTCTAGTGTTAAAATCGGATTTGGTTCTGAATTCCAGGGATTACATCCTACGTCAAAATGATCAAATTGGGGTTTCTAAAGACAGAAACTGACATAAAAAAGGTTTAATGCACGCCAGCTAAAAAAAACATATGCACACATTTTTTGTGCTCACTTGCCAGTAGTTAAAATAACTCGACATCGGTTAAGAAAATGTTATTTAAAAAAAAAAACATGAATATCCAAACCTCTATGAATTTTGCTCTTCTGTTGATCACAAAAGCTATTTTGTTGGTAAATAAACTGTTCATGGTCCTAATTAACCTCCATAGTGCTCTACTCCAATACTATGGAAGTCAATGGCATTAATGCAAAGGTGCCATACTTGAAGTCACTGAGCTCTTCCAAATGGCCATTTTTTTCACCCAATGTTTGTAAATGTAGACTGCATGGGTAGGTGCTTAATTTTATGCAGATGACGTATGACACGCGGAACAAACAATTCATCCTTTTGAAAAGTGTTGTATAAATGCATGTCCTGTCTTTATAAAACTCTCCTTTCACTCAGCAACTGTGAAGTAGAGCTGGACAATGTCCCACCAGTCCTTGTTTCAGATTCTCATCCACAGACGACCAGTTTTGGGTGCGGAGCAGACATTTTTCTGCGTGATATATATGAGCAGCACGGCACTGCAGTTCATATGTATATTTATTTATTAAAGGTGCCATAGAATGGAAAACTGAATTTACCTTGGCATGGTTGAATAATAACAGTTCAGTACATGGAC
>JAUMHQ010000076.1:14215401-14238879 GCA_032361165.1 Enteromius paludinosus
TATATATATAGATATAGATATAGATTTTCAGCAGCCATTGCTTCAGCATCACACGATCCTTCAGAAATCATTCTGATACGGTGCTCAAGAAACATTTCTGCATTTTTTTTTTTTGTGTAAATTGATTTTATTTTTTTTTTGGAGGGGGAATCTCATCTGAATAAAATGTTCGAAAGAGCAGCATTTAAATTTTGTTTCCGTGACCCTATAAAAGCACTTACTGTCACTTTTGATCAATTTAATGCGCCCTTGCAAAAAAATAGTATTAATAAAAAAAAAAAGAAAAGAAATGACTATTCAATGTAGGTCTTTTATATTTTGCACAGAACTTCTTGGTTATTAATTATATTAGCTTAATAGCTTAATTTGAATGTAGCTTTGAACCTTCTCTTATAATTAGGTTTTATTTAATCTGACCGAGTCATGCTTACTGCAGCAGCGTCTGAATGCCGTCCTGCCTTCAGTCTTCTGGTGTCCACCCCATCCCCCATGGCCAATCACAGCGCCCGTCCAGCAGCCTCTCCTGCCAAGAGAGCCCTCACTTTATCTTATGCAGATTAGCCATGTGCTGCTTTTATTTATTTTATTTTTCCATTCGGACACTGGAAAATGTCAAGAGCAGCTTGCCCTCAGTCGTTTCACACTTTAGAGCATTTACAGCCGTAGACCTCCTTTCAAGGTTTGAACTTGAGCCAGATTCTAAACGAGCCTCCAAGATATTAGACAGACATCCTAGATGAAGCTAGGATAGGATAGGTGCAGTTTTGTTGTCATTCAGTAATCATTTTTAAGCTTTGGTCATGTTTGACTCAGTACCCGTCTGTAAAAAAAACATTTCCACAGCCTGGCTTGTATTTACTAGACAAAATGAGACATAATAAAAGACTTAACAAAGGGTCATTTGAAAGTGTTGACAGACATTTGAATGTCTTGAGTTTGGTTCCTAGTTTTGTCTCCATCAGTTAACCACTTTTTCAGCGTGTGGATTTCATATGTCAGTGTAACACTTGAGTAGGTAGCCAGCATATGCGTGAATGCGTCATTTGTACAATGTCGTTTGACCTTTTAAATTAAAAATATATATTTTTGTTTGTTTGGGGTTTTTTATGTACTGGGTCATCAGATACAAAGATGGATAGAAGGACTTTGTGATATAGCCTAAATGAGAGACTTGAAAGTATTATGAATACTTTATGGTATTTGATTAAAAGTTGTTGCTTTTCTGTTTTCTGAACAGAATTTACAATAATTACTTTAAAAGATCACTGTATTGTAACAACGATTCATCCATTGGTTAACAAACTTAAGTGTCTTCTATTTAAACTGTTCATCACCTGAATCTTGGCATCATAATTGTACCAGCAGCATGATATTCAAAATAAATATTTACATTTTATAGTTATGTAGTGTATGATGGTATCTGGGCAATGTCACACTTTCAGCCTTCTGATGATGTTTTATGAATAAAGTTATATTAAACACAGATTTGAAAACATCTTTCCTTACTCTCATGCTTGCACTTATAAAAAGGATCATGTTTTAATGGCATTTCTTTAGGAAAGTGGCTAATTAAAGTCATCACCATATTCACAAAGTTGCATTATCTTATTTTAGACATTCAACACATCACCCAATTATAGATGATATAGACATATTTAACTACTGAGCAACATATGTGGATGGTAAGGGTAAAAAAAAAAAAACTTACGATCACTCGTAGTTCAATTAATAAAAAATGCTATCACATTTAAAAACGACTGCTTTCTGTTTTTATGTTATATTTGGACAATTAAAATGTATTCCTGTGAGAGCTGAATTTTCAGCAGCTCTTACTTCAGTCTTCAGAGTCACATGATCCTTGAGAAATCATTCTAGTATGCTGATTTGCTGCTGAAATATTTCTTAAAAACTGTTGTGGAAACCATGATGCACTTTTAAGGATTCTTTGATGAATAGAAGTCTTTTAAAATGCTAAATTCCTTTTACGGTGATACTGTCACTTTTATCAAATTCAGTGTATCCTTGAGGAATAGAAGTATTAATTTCTTTCAAAAACAAATCTTACTCGCCCCAACATTTTGAATTGGTTTTAGATCATATTTTGTGTAGGTGAACGCTGGAGAGAAGTTAATTTGGCTGCTTGGTAAACGTATTAAGCTGACCTTCAGGATTTCATTTTTTCACGTTGAATAGATTTTACAATCACGAAACGGTGGACAATATGCATGAAAGTATGCTTGATATTTCTTGCCTTGTTTTTGAACACGCACAGAGGGGAATTATGATAGAAAAGACAGCATACGCTTATATTTCTCTCTGCGCATGAGTTTTGTTTCTGGTACATCGAGCAATTGTGGAAATGTATGTTGCTAGTACTGTACAGTATTTCATACAACATACTACGTATTTTAATTGCATACATTTTTAACCTGGAGGACTACAGGGATGCAGACTCAACTGCAGCGCGGCTGTTATAAGGATGTTAATTTAATTAACATTTAGGCCTACTTATTAAAATGCACACAGTGCAAATTAATGTTTAAGGACACACACAAGAATATTATCAACTGGAATTGTCATTGTTGGCTTGTTGGTAAGGAAGCTTCTAAAAGGAAAATAAAGTCTTAGGTCTGTATTTTTACATTTGAAGTGCCGGCAAGCGATGATTGTCTACGCGAAAGATTACTTTTTAAGCTGATGCAATTTCTATAGTGCCATGTTCTGCAAATATCGAAATTGAACGCCGGGAACTTGGTGTATTTTGTTGTCCATCAGTGTTATTTGTTAGTTTACAACAGAATGACTTGTATTCCAACTCCTATATTTATGCGACCCCCTACATCTTGGACTTCTGTCCCAGAGTTCGTCTCATTGCAAGTCAAGCTCTCCTCTCATGTCATTAAGCCCTGTGTCATTCATTCGGTGCCAAGATTGCCGTCTTTTTGCGAAAAAAGGAAAAGCTGGCTTGGCCGAGGCTCAAGCAGAGCTACAGCTGGGATGTGTTAAATATTCGGCAGACTGCCCTCCATTTGAAATGAGTTATATATAGCGCTGTTGACTTCCTTAACTAAGGCTGAGCAAGGTAACGGTCAGGTTAATAACCGTGGGAATCGGCAGCAGAGGGTTATTTGCTGTCTCTCTTTTTCCTTCTCCTTTTTCCACTATTGTTTCCCCCCCTCTGGCTGTTCTCTCTCTTCTTCTTCTTGTGGTTTCTTACATTCTTATTCTGTCCTTGCTATTCTTTCATTTCCACCCTAGCTTTTTAAAATCAAATTCTCAAGTGTGGGAGTGCAGTAGTACAGAATAATGGTTTGATTTTAATGGTTTTGGAAAATGTGTCCTTGAGTTTTTAAAAAGCTTTGTAGATGTCTTTGTGTGAAACTCAGTTTATGCTTTTCTGTCATTATCTGCGAGATACCTTAGCTCAAACCACTTTGTCCCTTTCGTTCCACAGACTCCAGGCTCCATGGATCAAATGGGGAAAATGCGTGGTCAGCCTTATGGGTCAGGCGGGCCTTATTCCCAGCAGCCCCATCAAGGGCCTCCTACAGGGCCCCAGCAGGGGCCTGCTTACCCAGGCCAGGGCTATGGGCCCGCTGGCCCTCAAAGATACCCTATGGGCATGCAAGGACGTATGCAGTACGGCCAGCAGGTCAGTGATCTTTGTCAGTGATTTAAGGGTTTGGGATTTGAATATGCCGCACTGTTGTGGTAATTGTAAATTGTGTTGCTAATTTTTAGTAACCTATCGCAATGTATCGCATTGATCAGAGGTAGGGGGAAAATCCATGAATGTTTTCCAGTGGTCTTTTAGTGCTGGCATTAAGAGCACTTTATCATGCTTTTAATATTTTAAAGATAGCTTAGCAGTATAGATACACATTGTTTTCACGGAAGAAGGTTCAAGGTGTAAAAAAAATAGATAAATATATTGTGTTGCAGGTATCATGGGATCTTTAGCCACTCCTAGCCTTAATAAATAATTACAAATGTGATGCTGGACAAGGTCACACTTTCTGAAACAATAACTAAATGTTGTCCTTGTTGGGCCGTGTAGAGGTTATAAACAACTCTTTTAGCAATAAACATTCTGTCTCCGTTTTTAATATTAAATATTAAAGTGCCCCTATTATGCCATTTTAAAGGTTGCTAATATTGCTTTATGAGTCTGTTAAAACAGGTTTACATGTATGCAAGGTCAAAAAACACTTTAGTTTTCTCCAAAAATAGATTTAATTTTACCCCATTTCTAAATGATTGGTAAACGACTCGTGTGAAGCAGTTTGAAGAATCAGTCTGTCTAAACCCCGCCTTCCTGTGATCCCTCACTGCTGTGATTGGTCAGATGGCGCAGTCCTTTATGATTGGTCGGAAACGAAATGGCCATTGCCATAACTCAGCGTTTCTCGATCCTGGTCCTTGCGCCCCACCGCTCTGCACATTTCGTATGTTTCTCTTGTCGCTTCAGACATTTGTTCTATTCGAACATATGTGCCCTGTGACGTGGACATCACCGGATGTTCCGCCTTGATTCCAATTCGAAGCGAACGTATACGTTCCATTCAAAGTGCATTTAAATGTGCGAGACGTAATTTAAGTCTTATTCACATATTTACAGCGCAAATCTGTGAATGAACTTTCCAAAGTGAAGTAAACTTTAATTGATTTCCCCTGCTCTGGGAGAAGGGAGCAATGAACACTGTGTAGGGTACATGTCAATTGGGAACACAGCTCATGCACGGAGCTCTCTTCTAATGAGCTGATTATCAGAATCAGGTGCGTTAACAAAGAGAGACATGCAAAATATGCAGAGCGGTGGGGCGTGAGGACCAGGATTGAGAACCCCTGCCATAACAGAATGACAGCACAGGATACAGCGTCTTCTTGACATGATGTAATCCACGTGGAAATTGTACTGTTTGTGGGTGGGGCAAGTTGTTCGAAATGTAGAACGTGGCCGGACATTATGCAAATATGTTACTTAAGTGACGTGGATCCGTAACAGAAAAAGATTCGAATTGCTGACGACTCGTTTAGACGAATGTGAGCCGACTTTTTTTTTTTTTTGATAGACAATAACTTTATTTATCGTTCACTGTCGGCGTCACAGCTTTGCAGATAGTTTGTTCACATACAGCTACATGAAAGATCATATTTGAACAGGCGTAATAGGGGCACTTTAACAATAACATGGAATTGTAACATTGTAATTTTCGGTGCCTAGAGTCATGAAACGTTCTGATGTTGAAATTGCAGTATTTTTTTTTTTATGTTGAGTGCTAAAAACCTTGAGCAATGCACTGTTTTAAATCTCAGGACGATTTTATTTATTACATTTTGTACGTTTTTAAAAAGGTAGCAATTTTAATCTGTCAATTCTCATCCTTTAATCAAGAACAACTGAAAGAGTAATGGAAATTCAAGAAGTCTACTTTTATAAGGCTTTATACAACACAGATTGCTGAAAAAATGGGTCAGTGTCACAAACTCATTTGTCGAAAGAAGTGAGAGCCTTGTCTAAGAGTTTCTTTTTTGTCTCTTTACCCACATGATATAAATCAATGTCTGAAATACCATGAGTGTACTGATCTTTCATGCCATCTTGTTTGTACAGATGCCATCATATGGACAGCAGGGACCAGGGGGTTATGTGCAGCAGGGGCAGCAGCCCTATTACAGCCAGCATGGTCAGGGCCCTCACTCGGGCCAACAGCAATCGCCGTATCCTGGGCCTACCCCAGGGCAACCAGGAGGTCAAGGACCCTATTCACAACAACCTCATGGCCCCCAGTCATCTGGCGCACACGGACAAGCTGGTCCTCCTTACCAACAACCCCACATGCCCCAGCAGTCACAGCAGGGACAGATGACCGGCCCTTCGCCGAGCCCGTCACAGTCCCCGTACTCACAGTCCTCTGCTCCACCCCAGGCCAGCCAGTCTCCCTATCCACAGCAACAGGTGCCTCAGTCCCAGCCCTCACAGCAGGGGAGCTCCCAGGTTCCTCCTGCATCCCAACCCAGTTACCCTCCTGCCCAAGGCCCCCAACAACAACAACAGCAGCAGCAGCAGCAGCCGCCGCCAACATCACAGCAGCCACCGCAGACACCCACACCTGCTTCTCAGCCGCCCGCGGGACATGGACAGATGCCGCAGGGACAGCCCTCATCGTACTCCCAGAATCCCCCACAACAACAACAACAGCAGCAGCAGCAGCAACAATCGCCGTATCAGCGTTTTCCTCCTCCTCCTCAGGTAACTTAAGCTTTTGGCTTTCGTATTAAAGTGGTGGTTCAGGGTGGATGAAAATGAGAGAATGAAAGGGAGAGTTACTGAGATCAGCTGTCACCACTGTGCCCTCGAGCGACAGTTCTAAAGTATAGGTAATGTTTCGCAACGAATTTTAGTTGATGCATAGGTGTCAGTAATTAATAATGATCATTTAATTATTATTCAAGGATCATGCTACACTGAAGACTGGAGTAATAAAAATGACGGATAAAAATTCAGCTGTTTGATCACAGGAGTTTTGGATTTAGATAATTATAAAATTATTGAATATTTATTAATAGTGAACAATAGTACGTTTTTGGTTTCACTTACAGCATTTATTATTCTAGGTAAAAAAATGAAATGGCTGTTCATAGTTAGGCTAATGCATTAGGTTTAAATTAACAAAGATGTTAACACATGTAATCTTATTGTAAAGTGTTATTAAAGTATCTGCCGAATTACATGGTTATGGTGTTTTTAATTCCGTTTACCGTGTTTATTTCTGAACACATGCAAATTGAAAGGTGGGATGTTAATGGCATGTTTTATATTCACTTTGTGTGTTTGAACTAAATTGGATGCCTGGAATGCATTTCAATTCACAGTGCTGCCACATTTGACTCATTTGAATAGTAATAAAAGCAGTATTGTAACTGGTTATTCTTAAGTGCGAAAACAGAAACTTGCATTACTTATAGTGAAAGTGATCTAAACACTGCTGTACGCAGTAATGTCTGTAAGCCAAAGCATCTGTATATGGGTCCACTGTCCCAAACACCAACTTTCGACTGACCTGGGCTGCCTTTTGTCCCCCACAGGAGATTTCCCAGGAGTCTTTTAGCTCCCAGTCCAGCGCTCCCCCCTCCGGTCCGCCTCTGGCATCGAAGAGCAGCACAGAGGACATGCAGGGCAGACCCTCCAGTCTACCAGTGAGTCTGGCACTTTCATTTCACACAAGCTGTTGACTGCGTCCAACCGCATTTAAAGATGCATTGTGAATTTGACAGATTCACGAATGCGCAATCAAGTTGTTTCAGTCAGACGCTCTATTTTATGTTGACTTTTAGTTTTGAGGTAATTCGCTTAAAGATGTGAGCATAATTCAGCCTCAGCTGCACCTTTATCTCTGGAGTGATTATGTAGGACCTTTGGGGTTGTTGCTAAGTTAAGAACTTCATGTGGTCTGTCACGGAAATATATGCTGTCGGTTCTCTCCGTACCTTTTTTGGTACTCTCCATGTGAATTCTGCTTCTCTGGCTCTGAGATTTAATTGCATTTGAGTGTGTGTTATGACCTGCGAGACTGTGTCTGAAAAGGACACATGGAGAGACACCCAGCTGTGCTGACTCAGCACACGTGCAGCCGACTGCCGTAGCTATGGCAACCTCAGGGACGCTGTGATCTCACTTTTTTTTTTTTTTCCCCTCCTAGATGAGATAAATAAGGCCAGCAGCCTCTGGCTGTGTGATTGTATGTGTACGAGAGCACTTGAGCGTGTGTGTGTGTGTGTGTCCCAGAGAGGAAAAAAAAAAAAAACTGTGCCAGAGTTCATTGTTGCCGAGTGGAAGAAGCTGTCACCAGGAGATTTATTCTGAAGAAGAAAAGTTTTTGTGGTATAATAAAATTTTGCTATTGTGCTGGTGATTTAAGGTTTTTTTTCCTTTCTTTTTATTTTTTAACAGAAGATGATTTAAAAATAAAATAAAATCATATATATGTATATATATATATATAATTTATTTTATTTATTTTATTTTTGTGAGTCCTTGGGCTTATTTTCTGTAGAGAATATATATCTTGCCTTGGCCTAACAGTTAAGAAAAAACCTTACCCAGAGCCTGCGAGACATACTCGCGATTGCAAATGTAGATTTATTTTTTTAGCAGTAATCTTTAATATTAGTGAAAGCTGAATGTTGCTGATTGGACAGGGAATGTTAGTAAAATAAAGATAAAGCCATGAAGAGTTTGAGACAGCTGACAGCTTCGTTTTTTAAATCCCTAGCAGAAATGCTGGAATACCAAATGATAACACCAGCTGAGCCTGTTTTTTTTTTTTTTTTTTTTGTTTTTTTTGTTCCTTTCTCTTCTATTTTTGTTTTTGTCTTTATGGGAACACAGATTATTTTTCCCCTAGTGTGTTCATATTTACAGTGCGTGCATGAAATTGAAATAAAATGCATTTTCTAAATGTATTATTAGTCTTACTTTTTCAAAATTATTCCTTTTTTATTTATTTATTTATTTATTTATTTTTTAACATCATAACTCAACCTTTTAGTGAAATGATTCTTCTATCTGGTGACACTTGCCAAACTCCATCCATTTAGTCTGTTTAAACCGGAGCTCACATTCAGATCTGCCATTCATCTCATGAACCATCATTGGATAGTCTCTGTCCTACTTTTTTTTTTTTTTTTTTTTTCTTTTCCAAAAAATAAGTGGAAAAGATACTACTTTCTTTTCAGTATGACATCCATCTTAGAATTTTCTGACCTTTTCTCTACGGTTCTCTTTGCTTAGGACCTATCCGGCTCAATCGATGACCTGCCTACTGGTACGGAGGGTGCTTTGAGCCCTGGAGTCAGCACATCTGGAGTATCCAGCAGTCAAGGAGAACAGAGCAATCCAGCACAGTCACCCTTCTCCCCTCACACTTCTCCTCCGGTGGGCTCTCCTGCCAGCGCCTCAGCATCTCGTTCTGGGCCATTGTCCCCTGCCACAATGCCAGGTAGGGCTAGTGCATTTTGAAATGTTTTCACGCCACTTTATGGGACAGTCATCAGGAAGATGGTTTGGAGCAGTTACAAATATTCAAGTATATCAAATAAGTTTGTGGTTTGACTACCAGTTTATCCTCACGAAGGGAAGATGGTGGTACTTGAAACATTTTAATTTAAACTATTAGATGTTTTTTAAATATTACAAATAACAATTCAAGTTATAGAATGTAATTATTACTTTACTTTTCTGTTTAATTTCACCACATTTGAATTTCTCATTTTTAGGGAACCAGATGCCTCCCCGCCCTTCAAGTGGACAGTCTGATGGCTTGATGCACCCTTCAATGAATCAACCTGGCATGGGCCAAGAAAGAGGTAACTTACTCTTTATAATTTGAAAAAGACAGGAATGGTTTTCTATCCTGATGCTCTTTTTATTTATTGTATCAACACTTGTTGTCTGCACAGGATATATGCAGAGAAACCCTCAGATGGCACCCTATGGGTCTCCACAGTCTAGCTCTGCGTTGTCTCCTCGTCAGTCGTCTGGAGGCCAGGTGCTTGCTGGAATGGTCCCTTATCAGCAGAACAACTCTATGGCAAACTACGGGCCTCAAGGTGGTCAATATGGTCCACAGGGTAAGTGGCTATGTGGTAACAACTGACTACAATTTAAAAGAATTACAAAAAATGTACATTTAAAAAACGTATTCCTTTTTGAGTGAAGTTACTGGAGTGGAGGTGCAGATATTGGGCTTTTATCTTTCTCTTCTTGCTGTCCCTCCAAATCCTTCTCACTCTCCCTCTTTTTCTCTCCGTGCGACCAGTGGATCACAGTGTGGTTATTTTTAGCGTTAGTGAAAAAAAAAAAGGAAGTTGACGTAGCATGGCTCACGTCAGTTGAGCAGCTACAGTGACTGTGGGTTACATGCTGCTAAAATACTGAAGGGCCTGGAAGTCTCTTAACAGACCCACCAACGAGGCAACCATACCCCAACACATTCGGCCAATGCTAATTATTGATTGCTAATACTGTTGTGGTGTTCAGACCTTTTGTTTCATTCCCAAATTAAAGATTTCTTATCAAATCCGTTTTATTTCTCTCTACAAAAAAATGCTGCATAAGCAATATGTTGTTTTGATTAACTTAACTGCTTTTATTGTCATTCTTAAAAACATTAATATAGCATTTATGTAGTTCTTCATTTCTATGCATGCATGTATTTTGAAATAGTACTGTACTTTTTTCATAATCGTAGAAACTTTGTATCACATTACAACTTCCTGTCTTCCTCTTTAGGTTACCCCAGGCAGCCTGGTTACACTGGCTTGCCTAATGCCAATTACCCAGGCCCTGGCATGGGTGGATCCATGAACCCTATGTCTGGACAAGGAGGAGGACCGATGTTTGCTGGCATGCCGGCTACAAGGATGCCTCATGGACAGATGGGTGCACGTCCCTATGGTCCCAACATGGGTCCCAACATGAGTCCCAATATGGGTCCTAATATGGGCAATATGCCCCCGCAAGTGGGAACCGGGATGTGCCCACCTCCAGGCCTCAACAGAAAGCCACAAGATGCCGCAACAATGCAGCATGGACCCGCCAACTCGATACACAACAGGTACACAAGAACTGAAGTTCTGCATTATCATTGTTCTGTAACAAATGTCTTTTTGGGTACAAACTGGAGCCAGTCAGGTGTGTTTTGCCTCAAAAATGTGTTTTGCCTCACAGGCTACCAGGTTACCCTAATATGTCTCCTGGTCCCGGTATGATGGGCTCAGGACCTCCATATGGCCCTTCCATGAACAACATGCCTGGAATGATGAATACCCAGGGTTCGCCCTACCCTATGGGTGGCAACATGGTTAACAACACTAGTGGTAAGATAATAAAGGTTTTAGTAGCGTTAAAAAAAAAACCTAGCTGAAGCTTCTTACTTGCCAGGTCAAAATCATGGTTAATGTACCTGATTTCCTCTTAGGCATGTCCCCTGGTCCGGACTTTGGGGTGGATGGGAAACTTAACCAAGCCCAGAAAATGAATAACAAAGTTGAAGGGACGCCCAAGACAGAATCAAAATCCAAGGTTTGCTTAACATTTAGATACAAGTGTAATGTCTTCACAGCAGAAATCGGTTATCCTTTTGTTGTACTTCCTGTGTAATTCCTTTTTTATATAATTTGCTTCTGCCTAGAAGTCAAGTTCATCCACAACAACCAATGAGAAGATCACTCGGTTGTATGAGTTAGGCCCAGAGCCAGAAAGAAAGATGTGGGTAGATCGTTACTTGGCTTTCATTGAAGAAAAAGCCATGGGCATGAGTAACCTGCCAGCTGTGGGACGCAAGCCCCTTGATCTCTTCCGCCTCTATGTGTCAGTCAAAGAGATTGGAGGTCTTACACAGGTATATTCAAGTTGTACATATACATTAAGATAATGTTAAAGGTCTCAACTCCTTGTCTCTCAAGGGTGTTTGCTTATGTATCCTTTGGCGTCCTTGTAATTGCAGGTTAATAAGAACAAAAAATGGAGGGAGCTGGCCACAAATCTGAATGTGGGGACCTCCAGCAGTGCTGCCAGCTCTCTGAAAAAGCAGTACATTCAATGTCTGTATGCTTTCGAATGTAAAATTGAACGTGGAGAAGACCCACCACCTGACATTATGACTGGAGATAGCAAAAAGAACCAGGCCAAGATTCAACCTCCCTCCCCAGGTAAGTTCTGGCATCTTGAATCTTAACAAACTGCTGCAACAAAACACCTATTTCAAAATTAATTTCAAGTTACAAAAGCTACAGTTATTGAAGCATCACCATCATAGGATTATACATTCTGTATCTGCAATTTAGGTTTTTTATTTAGACGTGGATATGAAAAAGGCAAAATAAAGATACATTATAACATTGTTTCAAAATATGTGACCCTGGACCACAAAACCAGTCTTAAGTCGCTGGGGTATATTTGTAGCAATAACCAAAAATATATGGTGTGGGTCCAAATTATTTAATCTTTTTTTTTTTTTTATGCCAAAAATCATTAGGATATTAAGTAAAGATCATGTTACATGAAGATTTGGTATGTCCTACCATAAATATATTAAAAAGTAATTTTTGGTTCGTAATATGCATTGCTAAGAACTTCATTTGGACAACTTTAAAGGCGATTCCAGATTTTTAAATAGTTGTATCTCCGCAAAATATTGTGCTTTCTGATGACACGCAAATCTCAATTTCAAAAAATGTACACTTATCACTGGTTTTGTGGTCCAGGGTCTCACATGAATTATTGCATTATCTCTAATAACCGTTGCAGAACTCACAAAATATACCATTAAGGGGCCATGAAACCTTTAAACACATTTTTGCAGATCTTAACAGATCTGTACAGAATGAGGATTGGAGAGTATGTGTGTAAATCACTAAGCATTTCTTTGCATTATTCATGAGAACTTGTTTCGTTACACTTTAACTACCCAAGAATTTGGCTTGTGGTACTACTGATGTTGTGGTTCCTTGCATGTAAATATAAGGAGTATAGTAACAAGTATTTTTTTGCATGGCATAGCTGGATCCGGCTCTCTCCAGGGGCCCCAGACACCACAGTCCACCAGCAGCTCCATGGCAGAAAGCGGAGACTTGAAGCCCCCTACCCCTGCCTCCACCCCACACAGTCAAATGCCCCAAATGCCAAGTGGCAGGTGAGATTTGCTCACTTGTCTTTCAGTACTGTAAGCATTATTTGAGTGTGAACCACTCCTTACCTGCCCTGTTTCTTAGGAGCAGTGTGAACCTACAAGATCCATTTGCTGATAGTGACTTTTCTCGGAGAAACACTTTGACGCCCAACTCTGGCTACCAGTCAGGCATGAGTACACCGGAGATGCCCGGTCGAATGGTACCCTTTGAATCCAATAAAGACCACTTCAGTGGTATGAGAAAAGGTTTGTATTTAAGTCCTCTTATCATAATCCATTATAGTTTATTATATGCTACATGGTGTAATGAGCTGTATGCTTGTGGTACTAGTTGGAGAACAGTTCATGCCAGGTGGGCAGGGTCCCAACAGCAGTCTCGGTGAACAGTACAACAGGGGACCACCAGGCCCTATGGGAAACATGCCCATGGGCCAGCGGCACCAGTATCCATATGGCCCTGGCTATGAGAGGAGGTACATTGAAACTTTACTTTGGGAAGAAATGAAAATCTTTTAAATTCATTGTTGTTATGTAAATGATGCAATGAACTCTAAGCTTTCCTGTGTTGTGTAGACCTGAGTCAGGGATGGGCCCAGATGGCAGCATGGTGCCTGGAGTGCAACAGCCAAATTTGATGACTTCTAATGCCGAATCTGGGATGTACTCCCCAAATCGTTACCCTCCACAGCAACAGCGGTCAGTCAATTAATTGGTTTGTTCTTATGGAGATTGTATATCTGCTATGCCTAGTTCTCATTTCTCTTGCATATGATTCTCTGTACAGGCACGAGTCGTATAGTAATCAGTATCCTGGTCAAGGTGCGCCTCCTGGTGGCTCCTTTCCAAATCAGCAGCCTGGAATGTACCCGCAACAACAATCGGTAAGAAAGTGGTTGATACAACAATATGATGATTTGTTTTGGGGTTTTTTTCTATTTGACAATGGTAACTAAATGTTACTGAAAGACTCGACACACATTTTAAGTGTAATTTTTTTTGCCTTTAGAACTACAAACGACCGGGTGATGGTGCCTACCCACCAGCTAAACGGCATCATGATGGTGAGATATTCAGTGGGCCATACAACGCTCAGCAGCCACAGCAACCGCCGCAGGCTCCCCCTAGTGGTCCCTCAAGTGGTCAGGAAATGTATAACCAGTATAACAGTTCCTTCCCTGGTTCGGATCGTCGTCCACCTGGTCCCCAGAATCAGTTTCCTTTCCCCTTTGGAAGAGATCGGATGCCAGCAGGTACGGGACCAAACTCCCAGGGATCCATGCCTCCTCAAATGATGGGCAGTCCAATGCAGTCTGGTCCTGATGGTCCTCAAGGTGCCATGTGGCAGGGCCGAGGTGATATGGGCTACCCCAATTACCCCAACCGTCAGGGACCTCCTACTGGTCCCGGTCAGGGCCCTGGCTACCATGCAATGAATAGACCTGAAGACATGATGCCATCTGAACCACGCATGAATCATGAGGGCCAGTGGCCTGGGCCACGACAACCTCCATATGGTCCTAGTGGCGCAGTTCCACCAATGAGCAGACCCTTGCAGTCAAATTACCAGACTCCCCAAACCATGCAAAACCACATTCCACAGGTGTCAAGCCCTACGCCCATGCCTCGGCCTATGGAAAGCAGGACTTCCCCCAGCAAATCAACCTACATACCCAGCAATATCAAAATGCAGAAGGCGGGACCTCCAGTGCCTGCATCTCACATTGTACCTTCTTCAGTACAGCCTCCAATGATGAGAAGAGATCTATCTTTCCCTCCAGGCTCCATAGAGGCAACATCACCAGTTCTCAAATCACGTAGGCGTCTTACCATGAAAGAAATTGGTAAGAGTAAATTATTTTTTTTTTATTCTAGTAAAGTACAATTTGGTTATTTATTAACTTGAGAAATACAGAAAGATAACCATTGTACTACTTTTGCAGGCACTCCAGAAGCATGGAGAGTCATGATGTCCCTTAAATCGGGACTGTTGGCAGAGAGTACATGGGCTTTAGACACCATCAACATATTGTTGTATGATGACAACAGTATTTCAAATTTCAACCTTATACAGGTGAGTAATTTTTGGAAAATGGCAAAAATGTTTATTGCCGTTGAGTTTCATTCTAAATAACATTCTAATAATTTCTTTTAAAGCTCCCTGGTTTCCTGGAACTAATCGTTGAGTATTTCCGCCGTTGCCTCATTGAGATCTTTGGGATTCTGAGGGAATATGAAGTTGGGGATCCAGGACAAAGAGCTCTTTTAGATCCCAGCGTGCTCAAAAAAGATGAAAACACTGTGGATGATGAGACATTGATTGAGGGCATGGAGGAAGATGGAGAAACAGAGGAGGAAGATGAAGCAGAGGAAACGCACAGGTCTAAACATCAGGAACAAAACATGGCACAAGGACCTCTCCAGATAAAGCAGGAAGAAAAGCCAAGGACACTTGAAGACTCTGTGAAGAAAGAAGATTGCCAAGGGACTGAAGGAGAGTCATCTGTAGAACCCAAGAATTCAAAGCCACCATGTCTCGAGTTGGCTGTTACCCAAGAGAAGCCCAAACAGGCTAGCAAGTTTGATAAGCTTCCCTTGAAGATTGTGCGAAAAAAGGATCCATTTGTGGTGGACTGCTCAAATAAGCTTGGTCGGTTGCAGGAGTTTGACAGCGGCCTCCTGCACTGGAGTATCGGTGGAGGTGACACAACAGAACACATTCAAACCCACTTTGAAAGCAAGATGGAGCTGTTGCACCATCGGAAGCGTCCTCCTGCGCAGGTCCCTGACAGGAAGAGAGGAACACAGAAGGACAGCCAGGCACCCTCGTTGCCCTCATCCAGTGAAGAGCATGGGAAAGAAGTGGCCCGGCAACCCTCTCCAGAGTCATCCACTGAGAAAGTGACCAATGAAATTTCAGATCTGAGGGACGACAGACCTGCTGACTGCTTAGAAACTGCCTCTGAGGTAACCTCACACATAGAGAAAGATGAAGAGAAACAAGAAACTGAGACAACCGTTTCAGAAAACATCAGGCCAGCACCTCCAAGCCCGTCATTACAGGGTCTGCGCTCCATCGCCGTTTTAGAAGATGAGCCACACAGCAAGGATGAAGCTCCTCTCGTTACACTCTCAGACTGGCAAGACTCCCTTGCCCGTCGCTGCATCTGTGTCTCCAACATCGTCCGCAGCCTCTCGTTCATCCCGGGCAATGACTCGGAGATGTCAAAGCATCCAGGGCTGTTGCTACTGCTGGGCCGCCTGTTGCTTCTCCACCATCGTCATCCAGAGCGCAAGCAGGCGCCTTTAACCTACGAGAAAGAAGAGGAGGTGGATGAGAGTCTTGGTAGCAAGAAAGCCGAGTGGTGGTGGGACTGTTTGGAGGTACTGCGGGAAAATTGCTTGGTCACTCTTGCCAACATCTCAGGCCAGCTTGACTTCTCTGTCTACACTGAGAGCATCTGCCTGCCTCTGCTGGATGGCTTGCTCCATTGGGCCGTTTGTCCTTCAGCGGAAGCCCAAGACCCCTTCCCTAGTCTCGGGCTTAACGGCGCCTTGTCCCCCCAGAGACTAGTCCTGGAGACCCTCTGTAAGCTCAGCATTCAGGACAACAATGTGGACCTCATTCTGGCGACGCCACCTTTTAGTAGATTAGAGAAGCTGTTCGGTAACCTTGTGCGTCTAGTTGGAGAGCGAAAGGTGCCTGTTTGTCGGGAGATGGCGGTGGTGCTGCTGGCCAATCTTGCGCAGGGAGACAGCTTGGCGGCCCGTGCCATTGCGGTACAGAAGGCCAGTGTAGGGAATCTGTTGGGCTTCTTGGAGGACAGCTTAGCGGCTACGCAGTTCCAGCAGAGCCAGGGTTCCCTACTGCATATGCAGGGGTCACACTTTGAGCCAACAAGTGTGGACATGATGCGGCGGGCTGCTCGGGCTCTGCTCGCCCTCGCTAAGGTGGAGGAGAACCACTCTGAGTTTACGCTGTATGAATCGCGGCTACTGGACCTTTCTGTCTCCCCGCTCATGAACTCATTGGTGTCTCATGTCATCTGTGATGTACTCTTTTTGATAGGCCAGTCATGACAGCTGTGCGGAGCTGTGGCTCCACCTTCTCTGATTTTCATACTTCCCCCTCGCCTGTCCTCCCCATCGGCGAGTGGGGATTGAAAGCAGAGAAAATTGACTGTTTCTTGTTTTTTGTTTTTGTTTTGTTTTTTTAATTTATGCAAGCCCTTTCATATTACACCCACTGGTCCCCCTTTTCTCTGCGTCTCACTTTGGGAAGGTTGTCACAAATTTGCTGTGGATCATGAACCAGAGCCTCAACACACTGACACAAACTGTAACACTGATGCCAACTAGATGACATGGACAGGGACCCCAACTTTTGTGTCCTTGTCTGAGGGGAAAGTACTTTTTTATAATAAAATAAATAAATGAATAAAATAAATAGCTTGAAAAAACAAACTATTTACCAAAGTTGCTGTCTTGTTTACAGTGAGTTTTGGGGTTAATTGTTTCTTTGTCCTTCCCGAGAGGGTGCAAATAATACACAGCTCTTGTTCACATTGACAGGTGGACTCTTCATTGTTTGGTGGTTGTATTTTGATGCTACACGGTCAACCTTTCTGGATGCGTGTACAGCAGAAATGAGTTTCATTTTCTGTACAGTACTCCACAACTGTAAACATACTGCAAGCGTACTGCACTGTTCCACATGGGGAAAATGTTGGCTCAGTCAGCTTCGTTTTTAAACAATTAGTTTGCTGGTAAGGAGAATACCCCCCCCCCCCCCCCAAAAGTATCAAGGACGTACAACACCCTGACCTCTTCTCTTTAACCCTTGATTGTATGAATTGACCCCTATAAAGAAATCACCTCCTAGGACTGGTTTTCAACTTAAGATGCAGCAGAGGCTGTACTGTATATAAGATGTTGTACATTTTCACCTCCTTTTCTCTCTTTCTCTCCCTCTTTCACACACTCTTGCTTCTTATCCCTTTTTATCTATCAAGAATGAGAGCGGACACTCAAGTTGGGTTAATTGCATCAAAATGCCTAAGTATATAAACTGAACCATCTTTTGGCCTCCACGGTTCCTCCATAGTGCAGCAAACAACTGAAATATTTTAATTTCATCTCCTGGTACAACAAAATAACTCTAGATGAAGAAACACAGTCGAGATATTTTTTTCTCCAGTGATATGAATTCTGCATATTTGTATTTCAGACTATGTAGCTTAATGTAAATTCCTTGTTTTTTTTTCTCCCTTTTTTGGCTCAATGAATATCATTTATTCACTATGAAATCTTTATACTATATGTTCCACGTGGTAAGAATAAATGTACATTAAATCTTGGTAAGATGTTTGTGATTATTTTCATTTCGATGGTTAAAAAAAAACCTAGAATTCTCTTCGTAAAATTCAGTAATTATGATGGGAAGGTTAAATCAGAAAGCTTTAATGCATTTTGATTTGCGTTGTAAAAATTAACTCAATTTGTAACATTTAATATTTCTCTTATGCTAGTGCTCAATGATATTTGTCTACTTAAAAGATGGTTATCATTTGAAAAATCAATGTTTAATTTAAATATTTGTTTCCAGAGACAACGAAGCAGAAACAAAATAGAAATATTTTATTCATTTATAAATTCGTTTTAAATCAAAATTCGTTAATGTAATTCATTAATAAATAAATGATTTCGTTTTAATTGGTGTTGAATATGCAGGCCATGTAGGTATATAGGAGTAATAGAATGTAATATATTCTATATAAGTAGGATTAGATTTCGTAATAGCGGTTAAAGGTCTGTAATTACCCAAAAAAACAAACAGATGAGGAAAATACCGGCTATTTGGGACTTTTATTTTGACATTGGTAAAAGTGCATGCCGGAAGTGCATGTCGTTAGCGCTGTCGTTATATTTTGTGGCTTTATACGATGAATTGGGAAAACGTGAGAACGTTACTTTGTTTTATTATTCGTGTGTGAACGCGGGTCTTTGCATTTGTTATAAACCTCACGAAAGTATATTGCCCTTTGGCTTCTGTTTGTTTTGATGATGCCTCCCCTATTGTATCTGCTAGTTTACCGGTATTAATATAATTGCTATTTTCTATAAAGGGAATTTTTCTACTGCTATTTTCATGAAAGTTTCTGTTAAATATGTCGCCGTCAAACACTTTTATGAACGAAGACGTGTGGACAGTTGTACGGTTTGCAGCGTTCACGCGACTGCTCTCCCTTGTTTTACAGGTAAGCAATTGACATGCATAAACGAGCAAAATAGCCTAAAATTTGTGTATTTACACTTTGCATGTTGACGTTAGTTATTTTAGACTATCTTAGACATCATGTAACTCCACAAAATCGGTATTGGCCGTATTTGCAAAAATGAGATTAGAGTGACACCTACCGCACAAACTGAAAACAAGGCATGTGACAAAATACAATTTTCTGCACTTTTGAAGGCTGTGCTGAATGCAGTGATTCCTGACCATGTTGCAGATGCCTTCAGCCCTCCACGATCAGAGACCCCTCTCCTGCTGGACCCTATCATCGAAGCATTATTCGGTGGCCTCAGTCACTGGGATGCAGAGCATTTCCTCTTCATTGCAGAACGTGGCTACTTGTATGAACACAACTTTGCATTCTTTCCATTGTTTCCCCTCATCCTGCGATTCCTGGCAGCCACTGTCCTGTGGCCCTTGTGTGGATTTCTCACAGTACATGGTCGTTTGCTTTTAGCTGTGGCTTTAGGGAACAGCGTTCTCTTTGTCCTAAGTGCTGTGGCACTATACAGACTGAGTCATGTGGTGCTGCAAGACCGAAAACTTGCCCTTGTTGCAGTCTTAATGTACTGTCTGACACCAGCTAATGTTTTTATGGTTGCAGGTTATTCTGAAACCCTCTTTGCAGCATTAACCTTTGCGGGCCTCTGGCAACTTGAGAAAAGGATCACAATTGGAGCTTGTCTTCTGCTTGGGTGTGCTACTGGTGCTCGTGCCAATGGACTTGTGAATACTGGATTTTTGTTGTACCTCACTTTGCATTGGAGTCTTGCCCGTACACGGGCTCGTTGCAAAGGAGCAGGAGGCTTTCAGTATCATGACTGTGTCTGGGAACTTATTCGTTTTGTTCTCACAGTAGCATTTTATGCAGCTCTCGTGGCACTACCTTTTTGTTTGTTTCAGTTTTATGGCTACCAAACGTTTTGTCATCCGACTGCTACTCAAGTTCCTCCTGTGCTGCTTAATCTGGCCCGGGATAAAGGGTACCGTGTGGCTGATGCAGCATCTCCAGCACCGAGATGGTGTCAATGGAGAATTCCAGTTTTGTACTCGTACATACAGGATGTTTATTGGGACGTGGGCTTCCTGCGATACTTTCAGTGGAAGCAGATACCTAACTTTATCTTGGCACTACCTGTTGCAACTTTGGGATTTGTAGCCTCATATATGTACGTGATGGCTAACCCAGTGTTTTGTATGTATTTGGGGTTGGGAGACAGAAAAGCAAATAACAGAAAAATTCACGGTTTCTATAACCCAAGAGTGTTTGTTTACATTGTGCACAGTTCTGTCCTGCTTCTATTCGGAATATTCTGCATGCATGTGCAGGTAAGACTTATAATTGATTATTATCATGTGATATATGTAGTGTATATATGCTCAACATGCCTTTTTTATATTATGTCCTCTCAGGTTTCGACACGCTTTCTTGCCTCCTCCTCACCTGTTCTCTACTGGATCAGTGCCCACCTGCTTTTTCAGTATGAACCTCTGCTGAAAGATGAAAAGCTGTTAAGATCAGCCCAAAAACAACGGCAAAAGGATCACAAACCTGGCTTTGGTTTTGTGGGCATGTGGAGAAATAATGGAGTTGTTTACCTATTGATGCACTGGCAGACTTGCTCCATTTATACACAATGCATTCTGGGGTATTTCATATCATATTGGTTTTTAGGTCTGGCTCTGCACTGTAACTTCCTTCCCTGGACTTAATAACTTTGTGGGAATAACTTGTTTCAGTTTTCGAAACATTCCAGTGGCATAACATTATGATGTTTTGTATAATTAGTGTTAAATAAATATCATTATTGGGACATTTAAAAATTATTTCAGCATTTTTATTTCTTATCAAATGAAACTTGATAAAACCAATCTGTACGCTCAGTTTTTTTTTTAACTGTATAAATATATAAGTATAAATATTCCTAATATTAAAAGTAGTAGAAAATACATTTATTCAGGAAGGCTAGATCAAACTGATAAAAAGTTAAATGTTACAAAACAATTATTGCAAGTAAATGTGGTAGGATCATGTGACACTAAAGACTGAAATAAATGACATTCTAAAATAGAAAACAGTATTTTGAAATTGTAACAATTTTCCTAATATTTTTTTATCGAATAAAACAGACTTGGTCAGCAAATGACTTCTGATAAATCTTAACGACTTCAAACTTTGTGATTTGATATTGTGTTATATCACCATCTAGTGGGTCCAAAGTGCCATGGTTCCAGTGCTATTTCGTGTTTTTAAAATAGCTAATAAGTTTTTGAATTAGTTTTGTTTTTATATGCTTTCATTTTGTTGCTCAAGCTTTAAGCTTTTTATCAAATGTTAATTTATTTCGGCTTACAAAAGACAAAAACGTTTTAATAGTTAATAAAAACAGATCGAAAGATTTGTAGTCACTACTCTAAAACAACAATGAATTATTCATATTTGTTTAAAAAAGGAAAGATTTTATCATATAAATTATTTTAGAATGTTGTTTTAAAAAAACTTAATTTAGCATACACGTCAGTTAATAAGGTAAATAATTAACGTTAGCCTATTTAGGAATAGACGTGAATTTACGTATTATATAGCATATTATTAATTATTAATATATTAGTTACATATTTTTATATAGAGATTTGTATCATGTTTGCATAAATATTTTACAGTCGTAATGTTGGTTTACAGCAACAAAAAAACTTCACAGAGGGCAGAGAGTCTCGGAAGTGATCTTTGATTGGTCTTCCTGAGATGACGCAGCCCTTGCGAGTCATTGGTCCCTTTCGTCAGGTAATCCTCGGCTAGGGAAGTGATCGCTGCAAGGTAAATATTGTATCTCATCCGTGACTCAACGATGCGTTATATTCGCGCGTAAAAAAAGTATTCATAACTTAATCTGATCTGGTTTTCAATACTCAACAGATTCATTACGGTTGGACAACTTCATATCGACAGCGAGTTACGCGAGGAGCCGAGAGTCGTTCAAATGACGACTGAGCAGCGCGTGAGGAGCAATGTCGTCCGCCGAGATATGTTAGCTTGTTGATAGCTAGTCAACAAGCCAACGTAATTAACTTAACCGAGACACCCATCATTCAACGAATGCGACAACATGGCATGGTAGTATAGTAATTCGGCTATATATTCCCTTCAGGGGATGTTTGGGTGCAAACGGATGCATTGAGCAACGTATTAGGTGTTTCGGGGACTTACGAGTTAGCTTAGTTAGATAGCTAAAAAATTAATTTTAAGCCAAGTCAGTACATTTATGAAAGTATCTTCAATAATATGTGACAAGGCTTTACGGCTGAAATGTAGTGTTGCTCAAGCTTCCTCTTTGTTAGGGCTTGGCTTGTGGCTAAAGTGTTATAACGTTACTCCCCTAAGTTACCTCTACACTATCAGTCACAGTTTTTGAAAATGAAAAATTGTGAGTATCAACAAATAGATCCACGCGCGCTCGGAGCACCGAACACCCGGACCTCCACCACTTTGCCCTGCGGAAGGAAAAACTCCCAGCGCGTACGGAGGAAATGGGAAGTTTTCCCTGGAAACAATCGCTTTTACTGTGACGGGCGTATCATGTTGGCCAGGCAATGCGGTGTGCTCCCGCTGACCTTCGGCCTAATTTTCATCACCTGTGGCTTATTTTTCACTTTTGAGTGAGTAGTATGCTTTACACATGCACACAGAGCTATCGCACATGCACACAGAGCCACCGGTGTCCACACTGCTAGACACTACTACTACTACTACTACTAGTTTTCACAATAGAGACGTCTCCACCAGCTGATGTAGCCCTTCCTGACATCATACCAGTCTGAAACTGTTGCTTTTACATGGTTGTTATCAGAAAGCCCACATATAATTTTTGTCTTGGGTGCTAAGTTTGCTCTTGTTTTTGTGTCGGTTTTATAACAGTTGCTTCTACCTGGTGCACCTTACCGTCTTCATTCCAATAATCGGTGGGGTGTTATTTGTATTTGTTGTCATCGCCCTCCTTCAAACAAGTTTTACAGACCCAGGGATATTACCAAGGGCTTTGCCGGATGAGGCTGCGGACATTGAGAGACAGATTGGTGAGAATTTGATTGTGGTGTTATCATTTTGCATCCTAACTTTTTTTTGTTGTGGATGTTAATATTAATTTGTGTCTCTCTTTCAAAGATAATTCTGGATCTTCAACATACCGTCCACCTCCCCGGACTAAAGAGATCCTTATAAATGACCAGGTGGTCAAGCTTAAATACTGTTTCACATGCAAGATGTTCCGTCCGCCCCGGACATCCCACTGCAGCCTGTGCGACAACTGTGTCGGTAAGGCAGCATTTCTGTACTGTGCAAAGAATTTTAAATATTTACTCACTTTCATGTCATTCAAAACTTCTATGGCTTTTATTCTTTTGTGGAACATAAAAGACATTTTGGCCCGGTTTCACAAACGGGGCTTAGCTTAAGCCAGGACTAGGCATTAGTTAAATTAAGATATTTAAGCAACT
>JAUMHQ010000076.1:14238979-14261720 GCA_032361165.1 Enteromius paludinosus
CCAGTATAATCGGTCCGCCGAAACTCATCCAGTGAGAAACGTTCCGCGGTGCAAAAATAAGTGCCATTAAAATGCGTAAAAAAACATTGTACGCATTATTTTTGTGTAATTAATTAATCTAAATTAACGTATTAAAGTCCCAGCCCTAAATAGAATAGAATAGAGTGTGTGTGGGAAAAATCATATACATACATTAAAAAAAAAAAATCTCTCTCTGTGTGTGTGTTTGTGTGTGTTTTTTCTCTCTGAAGTCCATGCAACTCTCAAAGTTTCTGTGCTACATTAAGATGTATTTTAAACTTTAGATGCTTTGCTTTCCTTCAGCATGAATGTGCTTCAGTTTCTCTTTTGTGTGCGTGTTCATTCAAAGAACACTTGAAACAACATGAGTAAATAATGACACAATTAAATTGTGACAATTAAAAACTGTGAGGTTAAATTTATTGATAAAGGGGCTGGGGCTGCATTTATTTCATTCAAAATAAATGTGAAAAAATATATTTAATATATTAATGTATTAATTTATAATTAATTTAATGTAGTTTATTCTTTTGATGGAAAATATGAATTTTCAGTATTCGTTACTCAGTGTGACATGATCCTTCAGAAATCAATCTAATTATGGTGCAGGCAAAAAATGCAGGTCAATTACAGCAATCTATTACAGTGACGTAAAGGAAGGTGAAAGTTCTTAACATCTTACATAAATTATGAGCTTATGTAAATGGCAGGGTGTAGTAATTGCAAAATTGACCCAAAAATTTAAATCCCATCATCATTTACTCACTCTAATGTCATTTCAAGCTTACACGAACACACTCTAAGAAATAAATGTATAAAAGCTGTCACTTTTCAAAAGGTAGACTTTTGTACCTATTAGGTTACACTTTAAGTACTAATATGTACCTTTTTGAAGAGGTACCACCCCAGTGATAGTTTTTGTACCTTTATTTCCGAGAGTGTACTTTCGTAAGGAATGAGAAATTCATTCATGCTGCATTTTTAAACAGAGAAACTCTTATCTCTTTTAAAGATTCTTTCACAAATGTGAAGCCAAAACCTCAAAACTATTACTATCTCATTTACTCTAGCACGACACTGATATCTCCTTGCTTTCAGGCATGCTTTTTCTCCTGACGATTTTTTAATTAGTTTCCATGTGTGAGAGCGCCCAGAGGGAAAATACAATAAATTACAGAAGTGTGAATATCATATCACTGTGTGTGCATGTGTCAAAAGTGCTTGGAGAGGACCTACTTTGAGCACATGGAGAAGATAACAAGGGAACGTCTAAGTTTATGGTATTTCCTCAGTCACTGCACTGCTTATCAAATTATTCGCCGAACATTTTCTCTGGCCTCCGTGAGTCTTGTCTCAATCAGCTGGCTGTGCTAATGAATAATGAAGACACGATATGGGACAAAGGTAAGCCATGGTGTTTAGGGCAGTGCATGTAACGGATTTGTTAATGGCTTCGTCTGAGAGCCTCTGCAAATCACCCTTCAGCTGTAATTGGATCAGATGCCTGACAGGTAAAGGATTAGCCAAAGCTTGCTAAAAGACAGTGAGTTGCATTTACTCACAATTAGCTGTCTTGTTGCAGTGACTGCGTTGAAAGTCACATAATATTGGATGATAATGGATAACTTATTTTAACTGTTTGAATCACTGCAGAATTCTCCCCAAAATGGGTCAAATGTGAACCTTTTCCTCCTCGAAGTGTAAAAGACCACCCACACACATTGCCGCTGTTATATACGGTTCAAGGGTGAAGGTTTCAGCCTTGTTTTAAGTCAAATAATTACTCTGAGGTTTTGACTCAGCACGATTGAAACATCTAACTGTTGTAATGCAGCTAAAACCGTAAAAAAACAACTACATTTAATTTTTAGTTTATTTTGATTAAAATGATAAAAACAGATAAAAAATACATATATGTATATATATATATATGTATATGTATGTATATATATATATGTATATGTGTATATATATATGTATATGTATGTATGTATATATGTATGTATGTATATGTATGTATGTGTGTGTATATATATGTATGTGTGTGTATATGTATATATATGTATGTACACATAAAAACCTTTTAATTTGTTCATTCAATAATAGTTGTGTAATTGTCAAACCTGTGTGATTTTCATTCTTCATTGAAAGACAAACACTTTTTTTTTTTTTTTGAAGAATATCAAACTTTCATGCTGCTCTTTTTCATCTGTATGACAAGAGAATAAGAAATCTGATCACATAATATTGTTTGCTGTGCTTTTCCAAGTCGTCGACTCTGGATGATAGTGCTAAATAAGGGTTGTAAAATTTTATTGAAATGAGTACAATAAAGTTTTTAGCAAATCTAGGTATTTTTTTTAAGAACAAAGGTTGTCATGGTCCATTGTACAGGAATGGAAAGTACTCAGAATCACGAATGCGTATCTTTGGTTTGTTAGCAGGTCACATCTTATCAGGCTCCTGTAGTCACATGCTGATATGCTTCCCTCCATCTCTAATGGGATCATTGCTTAATGTTGATGGATAGCAAACTTAAACCTTCATTTGAACTCATCGGCACTGTAAATACATCTGTCACAATTCGTGTTACAGTCTGTGAATATACAAATTTTATTCAACTACTTTTTGTTCCCAGCCTGTACAATTTACTGCTTACAGTCTGTATCTCACGCAAAGCTAATTATATGAAGACCACAGGTCTGTTTTTATGGTACTTTTTTCATCTTTGAAGCTTGACAACTCGTTTGACCTCTTTTCAATATTTGAAAAATGATAAGCTTATTATTAAAAATGTCTCCTTTTGTGTTTCACAGAAGAACATAAGTCATGCCGGTTTGGAACAATACAAGGGTAAGTAAATAACAGAATTTTCATGTTTGTTTGCGAGACAAAGGCTGGGTAAATGATGCTAGTCGAGCAGGATATTTAACTCCTCCTGAATTTTTCTTCAGCGCATTCATGGAGAACACAGAAACGTCCATAAATACGAGGAAGCAGTGACATAATAAACTAACTCCTTTTGACGTCCAAACAATCTGCTTATCATCGTAACACCGTGCAAAATCCTCATAAAATCACGGTGAAAAGTTCAGCTTCCACAAACGCTCATGTACGTGACAGCGAATTCCCCAACGTGTGCTATGACGTTTTATTTATCTGCTTATCTGGTTATTCCTCTATTACTTTTAGGGCATATATGATAACATCTTTTGACCAGCACATCTGTTTACCATGAGTAATAGGTACGTTTTGATGAAGAGACACGTTATTGATTATGTAACAGAGTCTCTGCTCGTTAAATAGGTCATAGCAGGTGCAACAGCAATAAAGAAAGGCCTGATAAGTGTTTTCAAAAATTCAAATTGTGTTTAGCTAGCTAATAGAGGCTAAGTGAAGCTAACTTCCAGTAAAGTGGTTACGGAATCCATGTGTGCACAAGCGAACAAACATCCCTTCAAACAAACAACTGCACATGAACAAGATGAATGTATTTTGCTCATCTGTGCATATTCTCACAGCATCTCATTAATTCCGATCGTAAATTAAATTGTGTACATGTCCAGAACTATAAAGTGACCTCATGGCATAGCAAACAGGATTGACTCATATGTTAAACGTATCTTTCTGATTAAATCTGATGGTTGGTTAACATGGCATAAATGATCCACCGGATTACTGTAGGTTCACTAAAACTCTAAAGTTTGGTTTTTGTTTTTCAGAATCAAAAAAGCTAAAAAAAAAACAAGAAGCTTGTGATTTCAGGAGTGAAATGGTGAAGGTATATATTATCTAATTTATTCAGTCTGTGGTGGTTGAACTGGAATAGATAGCACATGGTTACACAAATAGATGCCTTATGAAGATTTACTAAGCGTTCAGTTGGCCAAGCAACTGCTGTAGATCATCGTGGTTTTTCTTGGATCTGCTGTCACTGCTCTTTACTTGTGAGCACTAAAGATGGAACTCAGATCTCTAATCATAGTGTCTCCCTGTTTTTATTGGAAGACAATGCATTGTCATTATGGACTTTGGCAGTAGCGGAAAGTGGAATCTGTACAAAAATGGATGCGCCCTCTGATTTAGCATTGGAGGAGAAACCCCGAAGTCTGAACAGTGTTAGCAGTTTAAGGAAGTAGAACATTATTGTATTTAAATATCTCTCTCGACATGTTCTCATCTCCCCTTCTCTTTTATTGATTTCCTATTTTCTACTTGGCGACGCACTCGGCGACAGGGTTTGCTGTGGTTTGAACCAAACACAATTAAATAAGTGAATAAAATTCGAATTTGCATCATACTTTTAATAAATTTAACCGAAGGTGCTAGATTGTTTTTAATGATTGAATTGATTTCTGATTTTAACCCTGTTTCCAGACTGATAGTGTAACTGAGGGAATGCTATTTCACGTGTGTGAGGCAGAACTCCAGTCTGCCAGATGATTCTTGGGAAGAGTGCCACTGCAGGGGTTGTTGGGTTTATGAAGCTCACACAACGTTGAAATATTAAGTGCAGTGTCACTCATGCAAATTCAGGCCTGTAATGAGATCTACAGTTATCTAATGGAAGCTGCAATAGGTTGTGATGATGACTTTATGCATGCACACTCCACTGCCCAGAAGTTTAGGACCCGTGGTGCCCTCCTCAGGAATAGCTTTGAAGAATTGCTTTAGATTTGGGCCACATGCTGATCACTTCACAGTGGACTATATTTTAATTTCACATTTTGTGTCTTAGTTTATCCATCATTGCTTCTCCTGGGGAGGCTGGCTCTAGGGAACAAATGGGCGCTCCTTGCTTAAGTTGTGATATGGTTCCATTTAAGGCTGGGGCACTGATCTGGGATCGTTCATTCTGGGAAGTCTCTGAATGTATTCTTAGGTTCCTCTTCCTTCTCTCTTAAGAAGCGTGCTGCAAAATGTACGATACGTGACGCAGAATGAATTCATGTCGCTCTTGAGATCTGCATTCTCACTGTTTATGAATGCCGTTTAACCAGTTAAGGTAGATTACATAAACACTCATTGAACATATGGTTCGCCGTGAGGCCTAAAAACCTATAAATCCTCCAAGAATCCCATATTGTCTGCCCCAGTAATTTTTTCATCTGTGAATAATATACACCCACACTTTTTATTTCTCCTGCGACATACGAATGCAGATGTCCTTACGCAACAAGAGGCCTGGCAGTAAATTTGACCCTTGTGCTAAAAAGAGCAACTGCTACAAGGTTTCCACCCCCCACCAGCACTGAATATGATATAGGGCCGAACTACAAGTTATAATCTGTCATAAAACCAGTGCTTAGCTTGTTTTCCTATAAAATTCTCTTTGGAATCCGTTAATAGAGGAAAATAAATCTTGATTATGTAAATAAATATGTCGGATTATATGTGTGGCACACCTTTTGGTCTATGACGCACACCTGACCAAATAAGTTATTAATCACAGAGAGAGTCCACTTAAAGTGGTGAGTATTACAGGGCCTGAAGGGTGATTATTAAGGGTTGGGCTCTTCCATTGTCTGAGTAGTTTCAATGAGAATTAGTGTTTTTAACAGCATGACAAGAAGCCTTTGTCTAATGTACTAATACAACGACAGGCTGCCATCTGCAATAACACAAAATGGAAAGCAAGGCTAAACCTGGGACTAGACACACTTTCTAGCTGGTCATATTATGCTACTGTAGCCAATGTATCAAATGTTGTTATGTTTACTTAAACGTCGTTAGGTCCCTCAGTCAGCAAGAATCTGTTCTTTTTACATCACAGATAAGCTTACATAACATAATTCTAGAAGTTGTCTGGGACTTCTAGATAAGAACCTATGCATCGTATCAAATATTAACTGAAACAAGGCCTACAACTGCTGAATGGCCTAGTAACAAACAGTTGCGTTGCCATAGATCTCTTTGATAATACTGTCTGCATTGATATTTATCAATGTTGCGTTCAAAAGTGACAGCGAAGACATTTGTAATGTTACAATAGATTGTTATTGCAAAGAAATGCTGTTCTTTTGAGCTCTCTTTTCAGCAAATAATTCAGAATTTTTTTTTTTTAAAAGTGGTAAATATTTCTTGAGCATATTAGAATTATTTCTGATGGATCATGTGACATTGACAATTCAGCTGTGCATAACAGGAATAAATTACATTTTAAAATATATTCAAATAGAATTTGTTTGTTTTTTTACTTTTCACAATATTACTGTATTTTTTATTATCATATATTCTTTTAAAAATAAAAATACGGTAGTGTACTTTTAAAGGGTTAGTTCACCCAAAAATAATGAATTCTGTCAATAATTACTCGCCCTCATGTCGTTCCAAACCCATAAGACCTTTTTTCATCTTCAAAACACAGATTAAGATATTTGTAATGACATCACAGCAATCTGATCCTCCATAGACAGCAACACAAAAGAAATGATCCCAGGTCCAGAAATGTAGTAAACACATCGGTAAAACAGTCCTGGTGACGTCAGTGGCTCAACTTCATTTTTGCAATAGGAAAATACTTGTTTTGCGCAACAAAAACATAATTTACTCTTCTTCCATTATGTCTTCCACCATTTTTAGAGAGTATCACAATGCACTGTATGTATTTGACGTGATCAGCCTTGTTTACATCTGGTTGAAGGCACGCACATATACGTAATCCTCGGTTCTTTACGACTAGAGGAAAGCATATGCATACTCTCTAAAAAGGCGGTAAGTCACGGTAGAAGAATGGATAGAGTAAATAATGTTATTTTTGTTTTGTTTGTGCATAAAAGGATTCTCCTAGCATCACAAAACTGAAGTCGATCCACTGATATCGCATGGACTGTATTACAGATGTTTTCACTACGTTTCTAGAACTGGATCATTGCTAGTTGTGTTGTTGTCTATGGAGGGACAGATGGCTCTCTGATATCATCCAAAATATCTTGTGTTCCGAAGATGAACGAAGGCCTTATGGGTTTGGATCAACATGAGGGTGAGTCATTAATGCCAGATTTTTTTTAACCGCTCTGTGGAAATTATCAGTTTTCAGTGAGCATGTAATTTCTCCTTATGTTACATACTAAGTGTTAACTTTGAACCATTCGAAACTGTCTGAATAAATGTTATCATTTTAAAATAGTATATCAGTTGTTAAAGTGTGTTTATAATATTTATTAACCAATACCACCTGTTTTTTTTATTTTGCATTTTTAATGTATTGCGATGATAATTCTTACATTTAAAGTGTGGCTTAAGTGTGTAGACAATTGCTCGGCTCGATGGATGGTTAAATGATGCATTATTTAGTTTGACTTACGTTCTAATATTACATCAGTGACAAAGTGGTATGAAAATGTCAGATGTGTGCAGTGATTAACATGCTCCATAGATCATAGACTATTTAAAGACAACGAGGAGGAAGAAAACATACAAACCTCCTTTGCACCTGTCTCCTACTGACTGCTTGTTTTTCAGCTTTGCAGTCATGAAATATGGTCCTGAGCTCCAGTTAACTCCAACACAACTGAAGAATGAGGAAGTATACTGATGAACAGACAGCTATAGCTTGCAGGGTTATATAATAGGCGTCACAATACTTACCAGTCTGTTTCGTTTCTGTTCAAAAAGCTTCATGCCTCACCCGTGTGCTAATGAAGTAAGAATAACATGTATTCTTGATCATCATGTCAAACGCTGCTTAGTCATATGAGATGTCAGTCTTGTGACATTCTCCAGGATTTGTGTCATACCGGTGAAGGATGTGTGTTCTTTCATATGCCTTCTGTCTTTAAAAAAATGGCCTTATTTATAGTTTCTGGTGATTTTCGTAATTACAAACAGCTTGTTTTGACAGTAAATCTAAATGCCTGATGTGGTCTGATGTATTCCATACTGCAAACTATTATTTTAGGGTGCCTATTGTGTTTATTCTTTTGATGGTTTGAGTAAGTCATTGTCCTGAACCTACCAAGAAAAGCTCAATAACACCAAGAATGCGAGTTATAAAATTTAGTGAAACCTGAATCTGTTTGGTCGGTGCGCTTTACACTCCTTTTTTTTTTTATGCGGCCCTAAACGTATTTGCTATTCAAGGTTATGGCCCTGACAACTTTTGCCTATACCTAGTCAGCACTTACCCGTTCGGTGTAATCAAATAATAAAAAATAAACCGACATCCACTAGTCTTGGGTGTTTAAAGATTCCAGGGCGGCAGAATTGCATTACAAACAAAAGGATTAGTTGTGTATCCTTAATAAACAGTTTCGGGATTTAGATGCACCTTATTTTGGGTGTGAAAATGGGAACAGCCTTTCTGATTGTTTGCAAAAAAGAGTTGTTTTACTTACTGCCTTGGTTTGGATGGATACACCTAGTAGAGTCATTATTAAATCTTCCCAGTCCACCCAGCAGGGCCTTGAGTGACCACGAGGTGAAAATCAAGCTTTTCCTACAGTAGGTTTGGCTCTATTTGAATGTTCCGCGATCCTTCTAAATCACTTCAGGCCTGGATTGTCGCCAACAATGATGTTCTAGCTCAAGGCAAGTTATTTTTAGGTCAATGACGCAGGTGGCTCATATCACCACCTGCGCAGAACACCGACGAGGGCTCCCTCTTCCGTGCTGCCTGGCAACGGGGGATGCTGTTGCCAGGGGAACTAAAATCGGTTGACATCACACCGTCAGGACCTCCCCTGTTGATATGGTATGTAGTGCAGCTGTCTGATCACACACCCGCTGATCTATTATGACTAACCCCCTGCTGCAGTTGCCCCCAAGACTGATCAACAGCTTGCGAGCTGTGAGTCATCCACAAATGCCACGCTGCAGAGAATCGTGCGTAGCAGTCGCTCTCATCCTAACCACAATAAATCCAATCAGAACAGATGTTTGTATGAGTTCTTAAGCGTTCCGCTCAAACATGCTGTTAACATTATACAGTTGAGAAGTAAGACATATTTAATCTTGTATTTTTCATCCCCCAGTAGAAATGAGACATAACTTTATATTTAGGGCGGTCCCGGTGGTAATAAGCTATTTCCCGGTAGTCACACAGTATTTGCAGTTCAGTACTGGTTCTGATTTGGGTTCCTATAAACATCCCTATGTTCAGATTTATGGTTTTCTTTCTTTTATTTCTCATTTGGGACTAGTGAAGAAAAAGCTTGTTGCATTTTGTTTAGAATTTAGAGAGCCTATAATTATTTTCGCTCTTCAGCTGCCACTGTAACACCTCACACATTTATTTGGAAAAAGCTAATTCAGTTCAGGGATGATATATATGTGTATGTGTGTGTGTATATATATTATATTTAAAGAAAGATATATTTTTAAAAAATACATTTAAAATGTTTATATTTTACTTGCACTACCCTATTCAGTAAGGTAATTTAGTGAGGTAACAATGCAGGGAACCTATACGAATGTGTTTCTGTACATTATGTCAATATAGAAATCTTGTCAGTTTGTAGATTTGCAAAAGATAATAGTAATAAAATTATTTATAATATTTAATTAGCAAATCTAAAAACAAATCATGTAGCCTAGATATGCATTTTACCATGATGATAATTGACTAAAACTAGTATAATTTAATGTTTTATTATTGTTATATTATTAGTAAATAATCTTAAAGTGGGTTTTATTTCTTATCTTATTGGTTATTATTTATTACATGCTACTATTAGACCATTGTTAGTCACTGTGTGTGTGTGTGTGTGTGTGTATAGGTCCAATTCTTGCTATTAACAAACCATTAACTTTGCTTCAACAAACTAATCATTTGCTGTGTATTAATAGTTAAGGTAGTTGTAAAATTTAGGTACTGGGTAGAATATGCTCATGCAGAATACATGCTTAATACAGTAAGTAGTAATAAATAGAAAGTCTATTAATAATAGGCAAGCTAATAAGCCAGACAGACAAATAAAAATACAATTCAAACTTCACATTTGAAATTTGTTTATGCTCATGTTATTGTTAAGTTTCTGGTTCCTCTCTTCAGAAGTGAGACATTTACAATTACAACACGTTACTGGCGCTTTGATAACAGGTCCTCAAGCCGCGTGGGTGGGTGTGCTACAGCTGCATGCCTCGGCAAATCCAAACAAAGATTGCTGTGGAATTATTCATGAGCAGATATTCGACCAATAAGAGACGCATATGCAAATCTCTTAGGTATAAAGACCGTTCAGATGATTCGTTTTCAGCATAACTGTAATACTTATCGTTTCTCTCGGTCGTGCGTGGATTGGGAACAGTGAATCACGAGCGCAGCTGGATGTGCAAATCGTGTCGATTTATATATACATATATATAGCTGAAAACGAGTGCAACTGTGAAATAACTGAGCTTTTCACAAACGACTTTGCGTAGGAACTTCATCTGCTTGGAGAGACAGCGGCATCTGTGCGGGAGTAGACCAGAAGTTTTTGCCTTTTTAAGCTGGTTGTTCTTACCATCGCCATGTCCTCCGGTGATGTGTCAGAGCAGTGTCGGAGGTTTTGCGTGTTATCTTGGGAGCAGGTGCAACGTTTGGACTCTATTCTTGGCGAGACGGTTCCAGTTCACGGACGCGGAAACTTCCCGACGCTTTCGGTTCAGCCGCGACAGATTGTTCAGGTTATTATGAATCCACATCCGCCTTTATAATATTTGACCTACTTTTTTGTGTATTTAATAATGATATATATATATATATATATATATATATATATATATATATATATATATGGATAGATTGCTTTAAAATGTGTTACTTAAACTAGTATCATTTTTATCACTTTTGTAAGTTCTAGCAAATAATCTAGTTTTAATTTCTAGTTTAATAATTTCTAGGTTTTTTTTTCCTGTTTATTTTTTTAAGTTATTTTTTCGTTAGCACTAGTATTGTAGTAGTGATCAATATCTATTCAGTAGGTTGCTTGGACCCTTGCTACTAATCACTATCCCAAGGTAACAAGTCAATATCATGTGTTTACTTCAGTCTATAATGGCAGTCAGTGTAGAGTCCAATTTTACTACTTATTTATCTATACTAGCATTTATTTTGTAACTATCCCTGTACTAATTGAATGTACTAGTGAATATATACTAAGTGAATGTACTAGTAACATTCAAATATGACACATAGAGCAAAAACTAATTTGAACTAGTAATAACTGAGATTGATAGTGTCCAATGGGCGCCACAAGTAGGCTACTAGAAACGAATGAATATTTAATAGCAGAATGACAGATGCTTACAGAATTCAATGGCAACAATATGCAATGGAAGGGATATCAGTAACTATATTATAGACATTTAGCTCATTGGAAATTTTTTTTTTTTAACTAGTAAACCCATCATAGGTTAGCATGTTTTAAATTGTACAAGGTTTTTAAATGCAACTGCTTCATCTTAATATCATATTATCTTAATATCATAATAATCACATACTTTGAAAACATGCTAACCTATGATGGGTTTACTACTTTAAATAAATAATGTTCCAATGAACAGATGAAAATTTATAGTTTTAAGGAATGAATGTAAACATTTGATTTAGTTATTCAATTTATGACCTGTCACTGCTTGAACAACTTGGTGTAATGTCTCAACCCCCCCATTCTTAAACATTCTTAGCCTTTGGCCCTCCAGCAGATACAGAAAACTGTGCACTTGGCAAATTTAAGAGAGTTTGTTAACGACTTGGATGTTCTCATGAAAACTAGACTGAGTGTGACTCATTACCGACCCTAATCCCATGCAATGTAACACTGCTTGAGCAAGTCCAGTGATAACCTGCATCAATACCCCCCTTCTCAATGAAAATAATTCTTGTTCTCATACACAAGCAGTGTGGGCTTGCATCTACACATGCAGGCAGATATTGATCTTTTCTCCAGAGCACTTCCTTCAATGCTGCTTTACTCAACAAGAGAGGGTTTGTTTTAAGTGCTTTAGGGAGAATGTTCTTACAGTTGCACAGAAAACGTGTTTAAGCTTCAACGTTTCATGTATATGATCCCATATGGCAGCAATGTGAGGAAAGTTGTTCGTCAGTCATATCTACATCTGTTGTCTTTTATTTCAGTCTTCTCAAATACTATGCATGCTTTAAACATTTGATCCTAAAAATTGGCCCCTATTGTTTCTAATTATATGAAGACACTGTGGAATCTGACAGTTTCCCTTCCTTTGATCCAGTTCTGCTGGACAGTAATGAGTGGTCAGTCTCTGTTTCATAATGCTCCCATCTGCCTAGGTTTGAACAGACAGTAATGTCCTACTAGGAAGCCCATTATATTTAATGGAAAACCTGTAAAAACCAACTTTGATGTTTTATTACACATCCTCCACATGCCATTGCAAAATTGACAAAAGATGGCCGCTAGTGCACTGTTCCTCGTTTTCGCTAACCCTAATGATTTGCCACAGCACCATCTCATTACATGGACTTTGTGGCGGTTTTCATTATCATCATAACAGTGTCATGATTGCACATTTGCACATTGAGCTTTAGGATGTGATGCACTATTGAACTGTAGGTTTTGAATGTAACTGCGTCATCTTAATATCATAATAATCACATACATTGAAATGCCATCTGGTTCAGCCTTTGGTGGAAACTGAAGAAACTTTGTGTTTCTGTTTGTCGATGGCAACATTTTCTGAAACACCATTGATTGATGTTGATACAGACAATAGTCTCTTATTAAATAAGGTAAATACACTTTTTGTTTAAATAAATCACACCCTTTAAGGTTTAATAAATGGCACTCCGCCGTATGGCAGTTTCATCAATCAATGTGTTCTCAGTATGTGTACAGATGGACGTCATGTGTAGTTTCACTGCGTTCACTTGGTCAATTGCTGCAGACTGACCTAATGTGTAAAAATAGAAGGCTAATGATTTGATTGACAGGAGTGTGGGTAGGTGATCTGATCGAAACTAATCCGACAGAGCTGTGGAAAATGAAGGTTACGTGCATTTAGGGCGGAGATAATGAGTTTGATTTAAGCACTTTTTAATCTCTGAATGGTTGCACAACAATATAAATAGCATACAAATCTGCTTGGCATGCATAAACCCTGGTCTGTGCCAAACTCAGTAAAATCTGCTTTTATTGAATTAGGCATTTATAAATGTGTTCCTGATCATTTATTAGACCTTCAACTGCCTCTCTGAGAGTCTCTGTGAATGTATCACTGTCGATGCACTGCACAGATGTGTCGATCTCTAAAGATTAATACTGATCTTTATGATGGGTTTAGCTCAAGTTTACGCATGAAAAGATTTGCGAAGTGCAAACATAATGACTTCCGATAAAGTAGCATAAACTTCCCAAAACACAGCATAATAGATTAACACCTTTTAAAAAAAATAGACTAATTAGAGTAAATGTTAAATGTGTGCCTGCTATGGTGTTATGTTTGCTAGTTATGTTACTGATATTTAATGTATGATTAATACCATATGCTGGAAAACGGAATAAATTAAAATCAAAGCACTAAAAATAAAACTGATCATAAATACTACAAGTGAATTTAGACATCACAAGATTATAAAGTCCAGTATGAAAAGTCGATATTAATTTTGAGGTTTTTTTATCAATTCGCTTTGTGACTTGCATCCAAATGTAAAAAATAGTGCAGTAAAACAATTAATCGCGATAAATTGCATCTAAAATGAGAGTTTTTGATTACATTATATATGTGTGTATATTTATTATGCATATATAAATGCACACACATACAGTATATATTTTGAAAACATTTCCATGTATATATTTATATTAACATAATTGAAGTTATATTTAAATATATTTAATATATGATCATATTTTTCTTAAATATATGCATTTTTATGTATATATATACATAATAAACATACACAACGCACACATATATTATGTCAACATGCGATTAATCGTTTGACAGCACTAGTAAGAATTTATACAATATTGAACAATAAATAAAAAGCTCTGATCTCTTTTTCTGCAGGTGGTTCGAGCTCGTTTGGAGGAGCGAGGCATCACGGTTCGAGATGTTAGGCTGAACGGCTCGGCTGCCAGTCACGTTCTGCACCAGGACACAGGGCTCGGATACAAGGACTTGGACCTGATATTTGGCGTCTCACTGTCCGATGACCAGGCCTTCCGCGTAGTTAAGGATGTGGTCCTCGACAGCCTGCTGGACTTCCTTCCCGAGGGCGTCAGCAAGGAGAGAATCTCAGCCCTTACTCTAAAAGAGGCTTATGTACAGAAGTTGGTGAAGGTTTGCAACGACACGGACCGCTGGAGCCTCATTTCGCTCTCCAACAACACCGGCAAGAATGTTGAGCTAAAGTTTGTGGACTCTCTCAGGCGCCAATTTGAGTTCAGCGTGGACTCCTTCCAGATAGCCTTGGACTCCCTTCTTCTCTTTGACCGCTGTTCAGAGACGCCCATGTCGGAGTGCTTTCACCCGACGGTGTTGGGCGAGAGCATGTTCGGGGACTTCGAGGAAGCTCTCGGCCATCTTTGCAACAAGGTCATCGCTACGAGAAACCCAGAGGAGATCCGAGGAGGCGGGCTTTTGAAATACTGCCACCTTTTGGTGCGAGGGTTTCGGCCGACTTCGGAAGCGGAGATGAAATCGCTCCAGCGGTACATGTGCTCTCGGTTCTTCATTGACTTTCCGGACATAGGCGAACAGCAGAGAAAGCTGGAGGCGTATCTGCAGAATCACTTCGCCGGAATGGAGCACAAACGCTACGACTGTCTGGTCACGTTATACCACGTGGTCAACGAGAGTACGGTGTGCTTGATGGGACACGAACGACGGCAGACATTAAATCTTATTTCCATGCTCGCACTGAGGGTGCTGGCTGAACAGAACGCCATCCCCACGGTTACCAACGTCACATGCTATTACCAGCCGGCACCGTACGTGCGAGACATCAACTTCAGTAACTACTACATCGCTCACGTGCAGCCGCTGGTGCACACCTGCAGTAGTTCCTATCCCACGTGGCTGCCCTGCAACTGAACTCCCATTAAAAACCCAAGTTCGTCCCTTCCCGTATGGTGAAGACGATATGCAAGCAAGTGAATACATAAACAGTTTTTTTTCCCCAAACACATAAATGGACGTTTAGGAGGAGCTTCGGCAATTGTTTTAATGCTAAATGTGACATGTTTAGAATGACTGTTCACTGCTGTATGTCTGATTTGAGCCGATCCTTACGTATTCTGTTCTGCAGAGTGGATGAAGATCTTTTTCACATGTAGCAGGAAAACTCATTATAGATTCAGTTAAACTCTCGCAGGTGGGGAAAGAAGGCTGCATTCTGCGTTGTGAAGCTATATATGTTTATTTTTTGCCAGACTGTGGTTTCAATCAAACTATGTTTTGCTTCTTGGTTTTTTTTTTAAGGACCAAAGATATTTTATTTTCGTTGTTAAAAAAGAAAGGAATGTTTGCTGTTGTAATTCCAAGTGCCTAAAAACATTGTACAAAAAAAAGTGAGACCTGTGCTTTCTAAAACCATTTTTTCTGTCTCCTTGTTAATTGTAAAAACTCTATTTTCAGGGATGGAGGCATGTATTTCCATGTGATTAAAAAAAGCACAAAACCCATCTTAATGTGTTCTAGACCTCTTTTAAAGCTGTTGTTGTCATGTTTCGACGACCTAATTTGTTTTGGGAAATAATTTCAAATGCTAAGGATTTATCAATGGAGCGTTTATCACGAGACATAAGAGGTGAAGGTGGTCAATGGTGAAACTGCAAGTGTAGCACTGTTGTGGTCTGAATGTGTGCTGACTCTTAATCTGAGGAAATGGATCCATTGCAGTTCCAGGACATGAACCATAAGAATCCTTTCTAAAGCACAATGGCCTCTCTTTTAGTGTGACACTAAAGGTAACAGACAAAGGCTGTTTTGTTAACCCACCCATGCTGCCCCTGGAGATAGAATCCTATTTCCTTTCATAATGCCATGTCCATGTCATTGTTTTTGTAAACATCAAGGAGCTGGTATTGTGATGTAAGCTAACAGATCTAGGGATGTGATGTTAAAAGTAATTACTACTGATTAGTAGATTAATATATACTGGTAACTTGCAATTGTATTAACTGATTTAAGTTTAAATAGCGTTAAATATTTAATTGTAATGTCGTCAGTGCAACAGATTTATTCTTTGGTTCAGGTTCAGTTGATGCCAGTCTAATAGTTATTGGTCTAGACTGAATTCTCCTTTCACCATTGTGCTCTTGAGCCTTTTTGTGTCGTTGCCTTTTGGAAATCCATAAATACACTATCTGTTTAGAAACTATAGAAGAGAATTTCTTTTCAGGAGTGTATGAGAAAATGGAAGTCTCACTTTTATTAAGGGCTCCTCTGACTGAGTTATGTTCATGTGAAAAATCAACCTTAAATATATTATGGCCTGTTTTCTGACAACCTGTATTTTTTATGAATTGAATAAATTCATAAGATGAATAAATAAAAAGTATTTTACAACAAGAATAATTATTTATATTATCCAATTTATATATATATATATATAATTGCTTTTAGAGAGTTTTACTTGACACTGAAATCAAAAGTAAACCTTAACAAATGTATTCTTTAAAAATCATATTTTGATGTTTTAACAATGGGATACTTAAATAATTACTTAAAGTATGTATAAAAATAATAGCAGAATTCACATTTCAGTGAACTATCCCTTTAAGTGAAGGTGATATTTCATTGCAGTGTGTCACAGAGAGACATAAGTCAGGTTTCCTTTTTATTTTTGACCCTTGCTATTAAAAAAAATGAAATGACTGGCATAAAGCTGAAGTAGAACAACTGGGGAATGATACGCTACTTATTCCCTCATGTTAGGCCTCACATTATAAGAGGATATAAATAAACCTGCCTAGTTAAAAGACTAAGGAACCCTAAAGAAAAACACAGCCACTGGTAAACCATGAGTAATGTCCCGGCCCAGCGCAAACAGTGTCACTGGCAAGACTTAGGCTGTCAGACAGTGGCTTGGGATGAGGTAGTGCTGTTTAATTCAGTGCGACTAGATGGATAAGGACATGCTCAAACATGTTGAGACATGTTTTGGACAAGAAACGACAAGCTGTGACATTTGTTTAGCCTGTTATCTAATGTATATCCAGCTATTTTCTGTTATCTACACCTCTTAACAGTTTTTGTTACCCTTTTATGGTAACCTCCGAGTGTAACTGCAGATGAAACCAGTAAGTTGAAAATAGAAATGAAAAAGTATAACATGTCATAAAAAACAAAATAGCGTTCAATAAAGTATATGTAACTTAATACAGAAGTCTTCAAAATGAGGGCAACACCTCACCTAATAGTACTCTCAAGACAATATAATTTTATGGCACAAAATGGCAACATAATATGTTATATATATAATGTTATTCTGAAAAACTGTGGCTACAGTGACATGTTGACCCCAAAAAAAGTTGGACTGCAAAACCACATTTCAAATTAAAGAGCAAACACAAGCTTGTTTGCAACTACAGGATACAACAATACATATATTGGGATGATAGAATGTTGATGAAAAGTTACAATTATCTATTACAAGGTAAGGTTTATTTGAAAAAATATAAATTGCATTTTTGCAAGAATGCATTAAATTGATCAAAAGTGATAGTAAACATTTTGTTTAGTTTTACTAGTCTTTCAAATTCTGAACAATCCTAAAAAGAATGCATCCCAGTTTTTGTTAACACAACACTGATGATGATCAAATGTTTGTAAGCACCAAATCAGCATATTAAAATGATTTCTTAAAGATCATGTGACACTGAAGACTGGATTAATGCTTTACTATCACAGTAATAAATGACATTTATTACTTTAAACTGTAATTTTAAATATTTTGATTAAATGAATGCAGTCTTGGTGAGCATTTTGGTGAGACTACTTTCAAAAATGGCCTTACCAATTTTTATACATCCACTAAAAATACCTTTGACATCATTTGGCTAAAAGAAATTATAAAATGCCACTTAGTTTGACATTTTGTGTCTGTGCAACATCACTCAGACATTTCAGACTTAAATGTCTGAAAGCCTAGATACCTTTTGGTTCAACTGTTTATTCTACACTGCAAAATGTGTTTGCCTAAGAGTGTGTGCCTCTTGTAAAAATGAAGACCTTTAATGAAAAATGAATATGATGTTATATTACATGAGATACATTTCTCCTCTGTCCATGCCAATAACATCCATGTGTGTGAGTCATACCTGTCTGTCTTGTTTCCCCTGGAACATTGACGCTCCTTGTCTTCATCCTTGAATCACTGAGGGCAGGTCAACCGGCCAGCCGGCAAAACACAGGACAAGTGCAATATTTCTTTGTGTTCATGGCATGCAGGGTGACCTACGGAAAAAACACAAATTAAGTTTGCAATTTCATGAACATGTTTATTCTATTTGAGAGAGTCAGACATATTCAACCTGGATAATTCTTGAGCTTGTGCTGTCCTATTGACAGTGATCTCATGCCAAATTTAGGTCAGTGTAGAGTTAAATCACAATTACAGCTAATGGTTTTAATGATGTGTTAGTAAAAAGATGAAGCGCTCTCCATTAATGAGCCATTCAAATTAGAACGTCTGCAATGATTATTCTGATGCTGTGTGACACATAACTGGCTGAATCCATCTCCATTATGAGAATTATAACCTGTCTAAAACATCTAAAAGCAGTTTCCAATTCATTCTAAATGATCACACTCCTTCAACGCCAAACCATAAAAACAAGTGTCGTCAAGCTCCATCTATGGAGCATTTCAACATCATAAATCTTTGCGTTAAACCTAACACCACTGTTATAAAGTGACCATCACTGAAATATAGGTATCCAGAAAAGTGTTGGAGAAACAGCGGTGAAACCATAAATTCATGACTGGAATGCACTGAAGCCTCGGGGGGCAAAAACAAAGTTATCACATGTTTCGTCATTTTAATCAGGGCAGAGAAAAGAATGGAAAAATGAACAGGGCGAGCCTCTTTTCAAAAGCAAGAAACCGAATAAGTTCCATTCTTGAAGGAATGCTGTAAAGTGGTAACTTGAAGATGTACAGATCACAAAAGGTAGGTCACTCTTATAATGCGTTGAGGCTATTTTTCCTTATGCTTCTGTGTCTTAAAGGTACAAAGTATCTCTCGGAGATTTTCAAATGCCATGAAATGCTTTTCTTTATTTTGTGTGTGTGTGTACATAATTCAATTTCTTTAATTCATGCGATAATTTAAGATAAAAGAGATCTTATTTTATTCCAATTAAATTGCAGAATATTGAATATTTTCATATTTATTTAAAATAACTTTAATACTGTATTTTTAAATGTATTGATTCATTTATTTGGTAAAAAAAAAAAATAGGCCTATCTAAAGTGAAAAACGAAAAGAGGACTAGCATCAAAATCAGGTCAGTCCATTAAAATATGCTCAATAGTCAGCGGTTAATGATATTTCTAGGGAGTAGCATAGTGCGGTCATATTAAATCTCACTATGACCTAAGATATTAAGTAGATGTCATATGTGGGCTGTTTTGATGTCTACAGGAGGTCTGGTCATCTGCATGTGTGTTTGGTCATGTGTGGTCTGTGTAATGAGAGTTAACAGTAAACCCGGCGAGGGAGGAAGGATATTGATAGGCTATTTACTCGCTTAAAAGGCTTTGGTCTGGCATGAGTTGGCCCGGGTCATAAAGCACAGGCGGTGAACCCTTTGGCCGAGAGCTGCCATACTCTCTCAGAACTCCTACTGTCAGCACAGCCGCACCAGACGTCTATCTGCTGAGCCTCTGCTATTTAATCACTGGCGTTACTGAACGAAGCTCTGCAGGAAACTGTGGGTCCGGTTTGAACGTTTCTGAGTGCTGTCTTGGTTTACAGATTTCACGAGCAGATACTTAAGGCCCAAAACATAAATGCAAATGTTACACCTGCTCAGTTTGTGCATTCTAAATATGTTCTTAACGCAATGCAAATTTTGCGCATGGTCTACTTAGCCTTACCACCAGGGTTAGTGTATCTGACATTACCGTAAAAATGTCCCCTTTATTTTTATCCCTGTTACAAAACATAATCTTAAACACACTTTACGCAAGAACGAAAATGTGAACACTTCGTCAATATGCCATCAGCATGTGTCCAGTTCAATGTGTGCTCCTGCATTGGTCTGCATTATTTTTTTAAATGTGAAGTGTTCAATCCGGATGTGTTATTATTCTGGTTAGTAGCTATAAACAGGTCTGTACCATGATGGTAGATTAACAAATTCAGAGTTATTCAGAGATTAGTTTTGAGTTGACAAATCCAAACCACTCCAATCCAGCTTGGTAGCAGATTGGAAACATGATGCTTATCATCACTTTTATTTGTAAACTCAGGCTTTGATCCTGAGTTTGTGGAGCTGGATTGGCTACAGCCAAGCATATCCCTTGCAGCACAGATCAGGCCTCCCTCTCTCTCTCTCTCTCTCTCTCTCTCTCTCTCTCTCGATATTTAATACTTTAATATATACTTTATATTCACATATGCTCACATATAACTGGTCAAATTTCAGTTTGAGATCTGTTACCCAGAACAGGTTATCTGTGGAGTGTAAGTTAATGGCGATGAATGTAGCTAAGCCTTACCACTTTCATGGTACCTAAAAACCCTGGATTGGTGAAACTAAACTAAAATGTTTCTGGCTATTCAGCTAATCCGGCTTCATTGTACAGGCCCCTGTTACTCTGACTTGTCGTCAGTTAACACTATGTCAGCTATACGTCCATTTAAAGCAATGCATACCTGTATTTGCTTATGTGGCATTTGAAAAAACACATTCCTAAAATGGCAATCGATTGGCTATGACATTATTACCTTTATCAATATGCTAACATAAAGCAACAGAATCACTGGTTTAGGATTCTACCTTTGAAGACATCTGCTGCTATAGGTACTATAGGTGCCTCGATCACTAGATTTTGGAACTTAAATGTCATAGACGAGTGTGTAATATAAGGCAACATTTTGCTTACATGTAGAGCTGAGAAGAGCTGGATCCTCCAATTATCTTCAAGTATAGTCAAATGGCCATGACCTTGCCAGCACTTGGTGTAATGTGTCCAGCAGCCTTTGAGTCTTGGCAGAGCAAGTGTGCCGATGGTAGTTTTCTTAAACCATATGAACGCTCGGCTGGCCAGAAAAGCAGATGTAGTCAGACTGCAGTAGGTGTTTTTAATTAAACTGTTTTGGTAGTCACATGATTGTCATAAAGTGACATCATTCTATGAAAGTTAAAGGTTAACACATGCTACCGCTGGGCTAAGTCACTGGACCGGCCCGGGTGGGCCGACAAATGTGAGCAGGCACCATCTTTCTTTATGGGCTGTGTGGGCTCTAAACAAGCTAGAAAGAAAGTTCTCCTCGTATCAGCCTCTCGTTGTCGATCTGTGGGCTCATTTGTGAGGAGAGACATCAAAGGGAGTTTTAAAAATCTCAGCAGAAGTCTTTTACTGAGTTTGTTTAGTTCAGGAACATATTCGTTAAGGACGTCGCCCCTTGTTGACGGTCCCATACGTCAAAGCTCCGAAGCCAGTGGCGCTGGGGGTACAGCGGGTTTATACAAGAAGGAAATTGCATGAATATGTTATAGGAATGTGATGTCACAGGGAATGATGGAGTGCGCTAGGAAATGCCAGTGGGGTGGACTGTGGATATGGAATCCTCATGTGAAGGGGCTCGTGGGCCTCTAAGCTCACTGTTGCTAGGAACTCAGAATAGCTCACCAGGGAGAGATCCGATCTGTTATTCCACTTCAGTCACAGCCGTTATGATTAAGGCTGCTGCTGGATGTGGTAAATGAATCGTTCCTGTGGAAAAAAAATGGTGATTTGGAGAGAGAGAGAGAGAGAGAGAGAGAGAGAGAGGGAGAAAGGACGGAATGTCCACCCTTCGATGTTCCTTTCCCAGAGGGGAACTGGAGCTCTGCATTCCTCACATTGCAGTCCGCTGACAAACAATCCTAACTTTATCCCCTGCACGCGGGGCAGCTGAATGGCAGCAGTGTCTAGGCCGCAGCCCTCTGGAGGTTTTTTGCAAGGGGGGAGGGTGAGGGCGATGCCGGCCAGACCAAATCCTACTGCCCCACCGCACTTCCTTGCTCCCAAACCAAACACAGGCCTAGCTTAGGTGCTACTGTAGGCCTGACTGGACACTGTGCAGTGCTGGCAGAGGATGGGCCGCTAGGAGCCAAAGGCAAATGCTCACTCATTCTGCTTGCCTAGGCAGTCCATTTGAATTGGAACAACAAAAGTACAGGGTGCTACACTCCTAAATATAACCAGGAATGGGATTCTTTCAGAATTTAATCATTTCAAATCTGATAGTTTATTAACAGTTCTATTTACAATTACGTTAGTTGTACTTTTATTTGAACTGTTTAAAGGAGTCATACAAAGTCAATTTTCCACGAGCTAATATGATTCTTTAGGGTCTTAATGGAAAGTTTGTAATATAGTTTGTTTAAAAATTTCCCAAAGATAGTGTAAAAAACTAATTTTACCCTGTTAAAAACAAGCTCTTTTGAAATCACTCTGTTCTGTGTGCTTTCCCTTTAAATCTTCACGAGCTCCGCTGACCCCGCCCCTCTTTTCCGAGGCACTCAGCCGTATTCATAGTGAAACTTGCTAATTAGCACATTATTAGGAAAGGAGATTTGCAAAGATTCATTAAAAGACA
>JAUMHQ010000076.1:14265355-14278101 GCA_032361165.1 Enteromius paludinosus
ACCTACATCTTGGATGCCCTGGGGGTAAGCAAATAAACATCAAATTTTCATTTTTGGGTGAACTATCCCTTTAACTTTTAAAAAACATGTCTCAAGACATCCCACTGCATCTCATATTTTTAAAAGAAAAAAGTACTCTTGGTGATTGGTTTTCGGTTCTTTGTATTAAACTATACATACATGCATGACATTATTTTAAACGTTATGCACTTTTTTTTTTCAAACATAGTTGTGTTATTTTATTGGTTTGAAGAAACGTGCATAAGAAATATTTTGAAGTCAAAAGCTTTTTTCCCTTTTTTTTTTATTAATATTTTAATATAATTCGAATTTTGATATTTAAATACAAAATTCCGATTGATTTTTTTTTTTGCCATTTTGACAGCCCTAGTTGCGTGTATCTCAGCTGCGCTTGACACTACAATGCATGCAAACTGTAATCTAGCGTACTGTATGGGGTTGAAATCAATTGCGGCCTCTTCCTTTATACCAAATGGAGTTATTGTAGAAATGGAGGCAGCTGGGATTGTCCCATGAAAGTGATTAGGATCCTGCTCAAGCAAACATCATGTGCACCGCATTGCTCATGAAATTGGATTTAGGGAACAGCAGGCAAATGGCTCAGATCATTATAACTGACTGATTGTTCAACACATTCTCACTCCCAACTCATCACATTTTGACGCTTGGTCAAGACGCTTTTTGACGATCAAGGTACCCCTTTTTAGTCACTTGGAAAATATTAATATTCCAAGTCTTTTGAGGCCAAACGATTGACTTGTGAGAGGAATAGACGCGACCGCTGTCTTCCGTATGCTTCCTATGTGCCGCTACAAGAATCCTTCCGTCAACGATGGTTGTAAAATGCCATTGGCTTTTGTGTGTCTCATGATCAATTGCATCATGCTGTTGTGAAATACTATTGGCTCTTGTGTATCTTGTGATTGATTGCATCATTCTACTGGACAGGAGTATGTTTTCTGAGTGCGACGTGAGCGTGTTAAAGTAGCGGGATCATTTTTTAGTGATTTAACCCTTGTGTTTTACTCTCTTCTTCACGTAAAGACTTTGTATGGCTTCAGAAGACTTGGAATGTGACACGACTTGTTTGTAATGTATTTATACTGCTTGTTTGTGCAATAAGTACCTGTAGCTGCATTTACTTGTTTAGGGTAGGGTTGGGGTTCGGTGCTCAAATAAAAGTAAAAAATGATATAATAAATTTATATATGCATGCAAACCATTACATGAAGCCAAACAACTGAGGACCCTTTGCATCGAAAAATGACTAAAAGGAGGTACCTTGATCGTCAAAAAGCGTCAAAATGTGCCGACTTGAGAGTGAGAACGTGTTGGATTGTTGTACAATTTTTACACCTTTTAAGTGTTAAGTAAGCATACATGAATCTATTACTATGCTCCTCCTGCAAGACCTTCAAACATTTTAGCAATGAACAAAACAAATGGGTTTGTCTGGTCCTTTTATCTTCTTCTAAAACTTATTTATAGGCCTTTCCGAAATAGATGCCATCTGTAGAAGCTATCCAAAAGCACATGAGGATCCTGCAAGTCTTTTGCTTGGTTTGTGTAGATTTGCTGTAAAAGTGGCCGTCGCGACACAAATTGTGCTGAGATAAAAAGAATCCCTCTTTTCCTGCAACCGTTTTTCTGCATACCACAAACTTCATAACAGTCTGTGCTGTGGGAGTCCTGTGGGCCTTGTCACTTCCTTCCCCTCTCATGATAGAATGAATCCCTTATGTTTGTATCACCTAGCGACCACAGCTTGCTGGACTCCCATCCTTTAACACAAACCATACCACAATTTAATGCTGATTGAGTTTCACTGAACAACCCTGGGTTTAAATCTGAAGCAGATTGTGTCATTTGACATCTAATGGTCTTTTTTTTGTGAACTGGGTTTAGTGGTTTAAAAAATGTATAGTGCAGCCACTTGAGAATCATTTAAAAAGACTCTCAAAATCAGTTTGAATCAGAAAAACTGTTTGTGAATCAATCCAATCTGTTTGCACAGTTCAAATGAATGAAATTTGTGACTGGGGTTTCTTGCCTTGGAGTCTGAATCAGTCTGTGGAAACATCATGTAAAACAGATTCGGTTTACAAACAAATGACTCTGCTAAGAAATCATTCTGACTGATTAATTTGTGCCAACAACGTGGTCCGACACCTAACATGTAGTAGCACTTTTAGGGGTAAAAAAGGTACAAATATGTACTTTTAAGGGTACTGCTCCAGGGACAAGCTGTTGTACCCCAAAAGGTACATTTTTAAACCTTCATTACATCATATCCAAGCCATCCTAGGTGTATATGACAGAGTTTTTAAAAATTTCTCCTGGCTGTTCCTCGTTTGGAAATGCTGATGGATAGTGGCCATGTGGCCAACTCTGTTCATCTGATAGACAAAAGTCATATACACCTAGTATGGCTTTGGGGTAAGTAGATTATGGGGTAATTTTCAGTTTTGGGTGAACTATTCCTTTAAAACTCATAACTTACCTGTTTGAATCAGTCTGACTGAATTGCACTAATCAATCAGGAATAACTCATTCTTATGAGCCAGTTATTTTAAAGAATCTTTCTCAAAGATTTACAAATGCATCCCTTTTTTGTGAAGTCTTCTGACTGCTTAAATCATGCAAACAGTGTGGTCTGATTTATAAACAAATGATTTTAAGCCAATAAACCTACTGAAAAGTGGCCAGTGAATCAATATTTGACACACTGAACAGTTTTTGTTATTTTCTATGATGTATGTGTTTAAGCAAATTGTGTTTGCTTAAGGTACATGAGTATCCTTTTTTTAATCGCTTGTTAATTTGTAAAGACACTCATTTGCAACTCTTTTTTTTTTTTTTGGTTTGATCAATATACACGACTCAACTGGTCATACCATCCTGTATAGTAGCTGCAACTTCTGACGGATGAATAAGATGAGCAAGGCTTTTTTGGCTGTCTTAACAGCTTGACAAGTCGGGCCCCAGTCCAACAAACTGATAATGCAATTAACGGTTTACTCCATCTGTCCTCTCATTAAGCACGTCTGGTCAGAGACTCGCGCCTCTTCTAATCTCTCCTGGTAGCAGGCTGTTGCAGAAGATACTCATTGTGATGTGAGCATGAATAAGAAGGGACACACAGACAACCTGTTGCATTTAAAAGTCCCTTCTCTGATCGAAAGTGAAGCTAGGCATTCTTAAATGAGGCTGTAGTTGTTTCAATACACGTGTGGGCAGGGGAAATGACTCATTGTTCGAAGGAGAAATTATTCAACCCTTTTATGAAATGAATATGCTTAATGGGATTTCCATTTTGAGCTCAGCTTAACTGTCCAGTGCAAACCAACAGTATCCAATCAGATCATCGCTTTTAAACTGAGCATGATACAGAGATTAATCTTGCTTATGGAAGTCTGACAGGACCTTAATAGTTTAAACATGTTTGAACAGGGAAAAGTTCTAATTTTAGTTTTGTGTTTGGAATGTTTGTTGCATGTCATGACAACATAAAGCTTGTAACACTCTAATCAAATATTTCTTATAGGTTATATCTAAATATAAAAAAAATCAGTTATTTACTTGCCAAACAAGTGTTGTTTTTTTCATGGGGATTTTTTGCGCGTGTGAAAAAAGTTGATATGAATCTACTGTTGTCCATTCCAAGAAAGTCAATGGGGTTCAAAATATCATTGGGCAACACTGATCTTCAATGAAATATCGTTTTTTGTGTTCCGCAGAAGTAACAAGTCTGGAACAAAATCACATTCACATCATTGCTTGGCAGGACCCCTTGTTCCCACTCTTACACTTCAAAAGAGGTCACCCGTTCGAGGAGATACATGAACACATGCGCTTTAGTGCTTCCACTTGAGTTTTGTTCATAAAAAATGTTTTGTGTGACCGTGACACTTAGGTTTAGCAAAAAATGTAGCCAGGCTGAAACAAGCTACGGGCGTTTGCCGTTGAAACAAGTTTTGAAAAGCACAAGGGGGTTGGTACGCGGAGTTTTCCAAATAGTTGTGTTTCTTAGCAGGACATTCTGTCCAAAACATAAATCTTAATTATGAAAAATTGTTTAGGTTCAGATGAATCCGAACAGTTTTTTGTTTTTTTTTTAAGACCGATGTTGGTTTGAGCTGAGCGCAGCGGCTTGTTCGTTGCCAGACAATGTGCTTCTGCTTTGGACAGACTCGGAGGCAGCGGCATGTCTGGAAAAAGGAAAACATGGCACGCAGGAGAGCACGTGCGGCACACTCTGGGAATGTTTAGATATCTCCCCCGGTATTCCAAAAAGGAGAAAGGAAGAGAGAGGGAGAGAAACTAGCGGAAAAAGCAAGGGGCTTCCAAACACCAACAGACACACAAAGATTGGTGCAGCACAATGTAAAGGGAGTGTCTTATTTGGTATTTCCTGTGTGACCTCTTTTGCTAGCTGTCCACAGAGAGCACTGAACCTTTGCTCCGGGACCTTGTCAGTACTACTTGTTGATGGGCTGATGGCTGCAGGCCAACCGGGAAAAGAGGACTGATTTGGGGTTACATTGCAGGATCCAGTGGCATCTGGATATTAAAGCCTTGCCTGTACCAGAGCAAAAAAAAAAAAAAAAAATTACAGCATATATCAGGAATTTTCCAACTAATGATGTGCGGATGTGGTAGCACTGGGGAAAAGGAGTCTGACTGTGCTTTCTTTGTTCGCTCAGAGAGGGCCCCATACAGCATTCCTGTTAGCTCTGCATACTTTGGCAACAGTTGTGGAGGTTTTTTTTTCTTTACTGTATACAGTTTATGCATGCTGCTTGCTTGGGCCTTCATATATCTATCTCCAATCTCCAAGCCTGGTAATATTGTTGCCATTTGAAACAGACTTTTAGGGGAAAACCCTCGGGCTTCACAATAATAGTGTTTACAGCCTGTTTGACTGGGAGGCAAAGAATGACTCGTCCCAAGACAAAACATGGTTGGAGGGAGGCTTGTTCAGTCCGACTGCAATGTGCAAGCACAGCAGACTCAAAAATGGCCTGTATATTCAGTCTGTTATTCAATGTATAATTAAATACTTTAGTATGGAAAAGCTTTCTGAGGAAAGCAGCTCATCAAAATGACATTTTAATCTTAATTTACCTTGAACTATTTATTTTATAGAATTTTTTTTGGATCCATTCCAATTAGTGCTGCACAATTAATCATATCGCAATCGTGATGTCAGCCTATGCGATTACATTACAGCAAATGTTGCGATTATATTAAATAAACAAATGCATTCATGGACGTAACAAGACATTAATTCTTGCGTTCACACCATACGCGAATGAAGCGTTAAGCGCAAGTGATTTATATATTAAGTCAATGGAAAGATGCAATTAGACATCCTGCAGCGTGAACTAAGTGGCGCGTTAAACATGCCGGTTTTGCACTGCAGGCGTAACGGTGCATTCACACGGGGCGTCAGCGTCAATGCTAAAAGGAAGGCGTGGCTGAAGTTTGGCACGGACACCTGGTCATAGCAGCGTCAGCCAATGAAAATGAACGTGATTGGCTGCCGCCTGGCTGCTGTATTTGCATAGAGCGATCCTGATTGGCCGACGGATCCACAATGCTTTTCGGCAACGCTTGACGTCACCCATTCAAAGTCAATGGGAAGCGTTGACGACGCTGATGCCCCGTGTGAATGCACCCTAAGAAACACAGAAGCGCCGTGTATGCAGAGCAGTAGCAGCGTGCGCCAATTGTGCTTTCATACTGGCTGCTTGTACTGCAGGAGGCTATAGACAAGCATCTTTCTGTCGTATTTTCCAGCGTTCTTCTCAGAACACCGTGTACCATGTGCTTTGATTTATGTTATTTCTTTGCACCTGCTACATGCTTCTGCACCGCTCCTATGTGCTCTAATCTGTTAACATGGGAGCCGAAAAAATATGCGCTGCTTATGCCCTGCTGACGCATGCAGTGTGAAACCGGTGTAAACTCAACATGTTGAAGCGTCCAACTACACGCGAATAGCGAGATATATTCGCCCATGTCACCTCAGGTGTGAACGCACTTTTAGCAAAGAGGGATTTGAGAAAATGATTTACACAATGGACAAGAGATACCAAAAGAAATATACTAAGTATATGTTACAACCTGCTACAATGTTTTGGGACAACATGTACAAATATAAAAATGGGTATTTGTTTTATTTATCTGTACTTTTGACTTTAAATTTTTTTTTTTAATGTTAATTCAATGTAATTTACTTCAGTAACGTAAAGATGTCACTGTTGTTTACTTTTGTACAATTTAGTTTTAATTTGTTGTTGCTAGATTGCACTGTATACTGTATCTCAGTTGAGAAATTTCAGTTAAAAAATCAGTTGAGCATTATTAGTGATATGTGTGTGCATTTTCCTTGATAACAAGCAAGTTGAGTCAAACCACTTGCATATCATATCGCAATCGCAAATTGCAATTTTGACCTTAATAATCACATTTTTCCCAAATCATGCAGCCCTATACTTCAAACTTATACTTTCCCGGATTTAACGAAAAAAAAATATTTATAATATTATTATTATTATTAAATCATGTTAATATTACAATAATTTTACCAAAATGTAAATCCCACACACATACACATATAAAACATATTTATTCTGTTCCATTTCTTGCTGTAGGTCTTATATCGGCCAGAGTTGTATGGTTACAGTAGTGCGGTGAACTGTCTCTACATCCATGGTATGTTCACAGCTCATGTTTGATCAGATTTGGTTATACTTGGATCATTTGTACAGGCGGGTGACCGTGAGGACATTCACAGGAAAGTAATTATAGTGAGACATCTCTCATCACAGGCAAAGCCCCAGTAAGTGGGGTGTGATTTGGATTTGGCTTCAGAGGAACTCTGTGGAGATCCCATTTCCTTGATTCTTAGAAGCTGCTGCAAAGGGTTGCTGGGAAGTAACATTCTTAGTCCATGATCAAGGTTGAAAAAATATACAGGCACCCTAATGGCATCAGTCCCTTTCTTGAAGTTTACATTTTCAGAAAACTGGTGTTTTGATGTATTCAAGGGTTTTAGTCTAAGTATCCATAAATGGATCAGATAGGATCAGATTGGATTAGGTCCAATATAACACACACAGCTATGTATTTCCATGAGGGCTCTGATACAGTTTTTTTTTTTTTTTTTGATGGACTGACTACACTGCTGTAGTAACAATATTTACTCACAAATTGCTAGTAAATTACATTAAAACTGCAGGTAACACTGAATTCTTGTGAATTCTTTTTAGTTTTTAACAGTGTTTGTGAGTGGCTTTGTGAAATGATTGTGTTGTTTTCTTTTTCTTTTGTTTTATTGTAGAAATCACTTTGCTTTTATTTATATTTTGTTTGGCTGAAATTTTGTTTGGCTAAAAGATGAGCCAAATTCCCAAGGTCACTATTGGGGAATACTTCCATCATGAGGTATGTGATGTCAAATTTTTGTGCAATCTCAAATACTAGGGCTGATTTAACACTATCGCACATGTGAACCTTGCAAACTTTGTTTTTGAGGATGGATGGTAGAGAAAAACTAATGCAGATTTGACAACTTTACCGTTAATCTCAATACCTCAATAATCTCATGGCATGAAAAAGACTCAGCATTAAAGTTCTTGTTTTTTCTTTGTAAAATGATTGTTCGGCTCTTCTGAAGAACATTGGTGTCAGAACAGCATTATACCCCATTTACTTTCATTTTTTTCATTTCAAAATACCATCTTTTTTGTTCCACAGAAGAATGAAAGTTATAGAGTAAATGATGACAGAATTGTCATTAGGGTGAAATCGACCATTAAGTCAAAACAAAAACCAAAAGTAGCAAACTGTAATTTTAAACATAAAACTTTGACTAGTCGAATGCTGTGTTACATAACGTGTGTGTCGGGGGTATCCTACTGTGATGCCCATAATGAAAGTTAAGTTTTGTCTGAAATAAAATATCCTTTTTGTAGGGAGCTCAGTGTTTCCTTCTCAGCCACTGCTGTGTCAGCCTGCATCATCCACACTAGCTTTACTGTGACATCATGTCCACCCACAATTCCCTTGTTAGCTTGAACTTCCTATGTCTGTGCTCAGATCTGTGTAAAACACACAAAAGCTCTGTGTGGAAGAAACCAAAGAAAACCAGTGAGAATTGGTAACTGACATGTGTAGGTGGGTGGGGTAGATATTTTAGGATAACTCTGAGGTAAATAGTTCCTTCCTTTGAAATCGTATCTTGCACACTGATGCTTCCTGTCATATAAACGATTGAAGTACACACTTGAAAGATTTAAAGGTTTAAAAATAGGGCTATATACCCTATTTTGTACAAATGCAAGGGTTTCATTTATTATAATTTTCTCCAAAAATAATTTCCTGTGTAACCAAACGTGAAGTGGCCCCTTCTCTAGCAGAAGGTCAATCACAAGGGTGGTCAGCTCAAGACCTTTCCTGCCTGTGATGAGAAAAACAGGTTTTCTTTATTAAAAAAAGGAGTTTCAGCTTTCAGTGGGGGGCTACTCCTGGAACAAAAGCTCTGTTGTTGACAAGTATTCTCTGGTGGTCTACTCTTTGGCAAAAACACACGCCAGTTAGCGATATAAGTCAATTATAAATAATTAAATTAACTACGTAAAACATGATTGGTTGTGTGATGACAACCTCCCACCTACGGTGGTTCAGTACCTGTGAGACTTGCAAGAACATTACTGACACTTTAGAGATGGGTTGAATTACCTTCATCTGAAGTCTAACTTCAGGGCACCGCCATGATTTATGAGCCGATATTAAATCTGTCACTAAGTCAGACAGCTGAGAAATGGTAGCACAGCCCTATGGATACTGAACTGTCAAGTCTTATTAAAAGGAAGGAAAGTCCATCTGCATCCATAAATTAAATTAAATAAAAAATTTTAATGTTTAAATCATTATTTACTTTTATAATATAATTCAATTTATTATATACATATATTATATATTAATATATTTTATATTTTGTATTTGATTTGATGCATTATTTAATTGTTGAATGTTAAAAATAGTTTTAATTAGTATGGTTAAATTATGATATTTTTTAGCTAAATTGAAGGGGAAATAATATCTTGTTCATACAAATTCATGCACTATTTATTTCTACAATCGTGCAGTCTGATTAAAATAAAGATTCAAGGAAATGCATTCAGAAGAATATAATCTTCGCTTTGAATGTTCTGGTATCATGCTGTTTATCTTCTGTAAAAGTGATATCAGTTGGAGAAGGTGCGCTAAACTATTCAGACCTGATGGTATGGTATGTTTTCACATACCATGCTTTAAATTATGTCTTTGACCCGGTCATATCTTAATAACAGCATTAATGTACACTGTTTTTCCTCCTGGGCTGCTGACTGAAATTTATGCTTTGTTGAAGAGAGTTCAGTTTGTCTGTTGGAATATTTTCTCTGGCTGATGCTGGGGTTTTCCGTGCCTCGGGCGGGATGTAGCAGAGCGAATGAGGGAAGCAGAAACGGCTACTGTAGATTCGTCGTCACCGGGAGCCAAATCTAGAAGGCTTAAACAGCTCTTCTCTTCTGCTATTTAAAAAAATGGCTTTACACCACACATATGTCACACATATATTCATACAGTAGTATTTTCATTCTAGCAATAGTGGCCAGATTCCAGAAAAGCATTGAGTGAAAGCAATGAGTAGAACGTTGAGCATCTGGTGATCTGCTAGTCGCATGCACACTGAGGCAGTAAAGGATGCATGAGAGACAGACATCCAGATAGACAGACGATGGGTTTGATTTAAATGAGTACTACTTTGAAAATCTGAATGTATGATATTCTGATCGATTAATCACATCTAAACAAATTGAAATATGCTGACCAAATTGTGCAAAACAGATGCACTGTACAGAACACTATCCCATAATGCAATGTTCTTTTGCTTCCATTATTATAACAGATAAACTGGAAATAGTAATTGTTAATCTTCTTCTTAACTCATTATTTGATTGGACTGCAAAGAATTCGCATAAAATGTGCTATTTGGTATAATGTATGCCCACTACCAGCCAAAACTTTTGAATTTATTCATTTATTTATTTTTATGGTCACCAAGGCTGCATTTATTTCATCAATAATAAACTGATTTAGTCCCATTATTAAAATCATTTCACCTTTACAGTCGCAGCCATTAGAGTTTTTACAGTGACTTCTTTCGATATTTAAAAGAAAAAAAAAAAATAGTTTTCCTTACTTTTTAACGGTAGTATGAGATAACTATAGACCCACTGCCCCAATAATAACATGATTCATGTTTCATGTTAAAAAAACAGGCAGTATACTGTGTATGCAGTGTAGCTTGCTAGTATTTCACTCCAAACGAAGCCAATTAGAGAGAGAGGGAGCAAGTTTCAGTCTTTGCAGCTGTATGATTGTTGTAGAGAATGGATAAGACTTCAGAAGATAATAAGACAGCTTGCTGTTATTCAAGAGACTCAAAGTGATGATGCAACGCTGCAACCTGGATTCCTCCACTTGAGAGCTCAAAGGGGGATTTGATCGGATCAGATATGTCTTCCTCTGCCTCCTGCATCTCTGCCTTTTTCTTTCTAATCATCGTTACTCACTATATCCTTACTTCCGCCTGTTTAGTTGTCAGCTTGGTTGCTATACGTCAAGCATTTAGGTCAAGCGCTTCCTATTTCTGTTCCTGACTCTTTTTGAATGAAAAGCGTCATTAGCCTTCCTTGTTTTTCTTCTTACTTCTCTTTTCGCCCCAAAATTGGTCACACAGTAACAGCCTCAAATGTTTTCAGTTTGAGCTATTCTCAAGGAAACCCTAAAAAAATCACACATTAGCTTGAGCATATCTGCAACCGTTGACCACACGAGAGCCTTTAATTTCTGTTTGTGCTGCGAAATGTTTCAACCATTGTAATCAGATCACAAAACCATGTTTAACTGCTCCCCTAGAGTCAAGCTTCAGGAGGCACTCCTGCCTTTAATAAAATCCGCTTTATACATTAGTGCACTGATTCTAACTTTAGATCTGGAAGGTCCATTGAGAGAATGTTTGTCATCCAACTGTGAACTAATTCACCAGATACAGCTGCAATGGCCAACATATGAGTCATTAATTGAATCATGTGTGTAACATTGCTTGAAAGAAGTTCCCTTAACCTCAGCTGCAAACCATAAGCCTTATGAATAATCTTTTATTTTTGTATCAAGAACAAAAAAAACGTATATGAGGTTAGTCGCTAATGTAATTTTGACTACGAATGTAGCTTTTCATCACAAATCTTTCTTTCTGTCATAACATCGGGCTGAAAAATGGAGTAAGCTATTAACAACGTATTATTTTCCTTCTTTTTCTCCATAGGAAGCACTGAGAGATTTTTCTGCTTCTGTGCTTAGTGGCCTCTTTCTCCACTTGGTCTGATTTGGAAAACACCCTCAGCAAATTGACCGTGGAGGTGAGTCACAGGACCTCGTCTTTTGCAAACACTGACCTCCTGGGCCGCTGAAGGAAGTTCACAATGTGTAAAAGTCCCTACGGACTACATTTCCCCGGGTCTACGGATGTGTTTAGAAAGTTACCGTGCCAACTGCCTCTCGCATTACATCAGTTACCTTGGGCCTCTCTCTAGTGACATCACCCCGTACCCCCATTTAATGGGCTCTTTCCTTCTGACCCGGGATTGACCCTAAAACCATTTTCCATCAGAGAGTTTGAGAGGAGACCCCTGCTTCCTTAAGACTTAAAGAATCATGTGATATCAATAAATCCTGTGTAAACGTGAAAGAACAGAGGAACTGACTTTGGATGAGTCCCTGTCATTTTTAATTTACAACATTTATATATATTTTTTCTTTTTGTTATATCAAATTTTAGACACAGTCATAAGCTCAGTGACTGGCTCAGATGATAGGTAGCCTGCTGTTTAAGCTCATTTTGTTTCAGCAGATCCAATATCTTTGGAGACTTTGAAAGTTTATGCCATACTCTCTGTTTTTGTACTTCCTAGGAGAAAACAACTCCTGTAAGCCTCTAAAAGCTGTTTACGACAAGTCTTTGCCAATCACCATGGAACCTCCGAAACTCTTATTCAAGAGTCCAGGTATGCAGTGATGCCATAAAGTAAGCTTAGAAAAAAATGACAGAAATACTTGAATTACAGTTGTTTGAGATTTTGATTTAGATGTGAAATACCACAAAAATAATTGGCAAAATTAATTATATATATATATATATATATATATATTTTTTTTTTTTTTTTTTTAAGATTAAAAGATTTTAGAACAAAGAATTAAAAAAAAATCCTAATTCAATAATCTAATATTCAAGCATCTGTGTTCCATAAGAAAAAGTATGAGGTTATCAAAATCTGAACACAATTAGGCACCTAGTTTTGGTAAATGTCACAAATGTCTAGAATTTTGTTCACATGTTATCTTCCAGAGGAAGCTACACTAGCATTTAAAGCTTTAAAGGGTTCACCCAAAAATGAACATTTGATGTTTATTTGCTTACCCCCAGGGCATCCAAGATTTAGGTGACTTTGTTTCCTCAGCAGAACACAAACGACGATTTTTAACAGTCAGGTAGTCATTTGTCATTAGTCATGGAAGTGGATGGGCACCAAACCATTCAAAGTAAAAAAAAACATTCACAGACAAATCCAAATTACACCCTGCGGCTCGTGACGATACACTGATGTCTTAAG
>JAUMHQ010000076.1:14278201-14290366 GCA_032361165.1 Enteromius paludinosus
GGTTAAAGTTAAAAATCTTCGTTTGTGTTCTGCTGAGGAAACAAAGTCACCTACATCTTGGATGCCCTGGGGGTAACAAATAAACATCACATTTTCATTTTTGGGTGAACTATCCCTTTTAAGGTCAAATTGTTTTTTTTTTGTTTGTTTTTTTCAAATAAGTCTTAAATGGTTTATTTCTTTAATGAAAATATGGTAAAAACAGTAAAATTTTAAAATTTAAAAATTTCAACTATCTGTTTTCTATTCATATATTAAAAATGTTACTTATTCCTAGGATGGCACAGTTAAATTTGAAGCAGTCATTACTCCAGTCTTCAGTGTCACATGATCCTTCTAATATGCAATCTGGTGCTCAAGAAACATTTCTTACTATTACCAATGTTGAAGACTGCTGCTTAATATTTTTGTGGAAGCCATGCATAAAAAACCCCACATAAATCTCTGTTGCATTTGATCGGTTTAATGCATCCTTGCTGAATAAAATATTAATTTCCTGCTTACTGATCCAGTTGATGTTTAACCAAAAATGGGGGATGTGTGTCATAGTAATACATGAGTGTGTTCACAGGGTCAGAAACACAGAAGAGGAGTTGAAGTGAGCTAATCAGATTATAACAATGAGCTAAGTATGCCTGCAGATGATCACTGTGTTTTTACAGGGCAAGTCTAGTCAAGGTGTTGCTATGATACAAGTGAACTTTTTAAATGATTGGCCTCAGTGGTCAAAACCAACACATATTTTAAAGGCTAAGCACTGGTTTTCTTAGTGGTTAATGCAATACTTAGCCTATGTAGATAACTTCAACACATGCATTAGGGGTCTGCGCTTCCTCCATCCTCAAAACATCCTGGCATTAACCCAGAGAAGGGCAAAAAGCTTTTACATTTTCTCTCACATCAGCAAAGAGCTAATGCAACTAATGAAAAGCTGTGCTGGCAGATTTGTGTGAACGACAGTGAGACGTCTACAGACTACAGTATTGGTTGTTTATCAACAAAGTCTGATAAACTCTGCTGATCTCTCTGAGATAAACCTGGTAAGAAGATCCAAAACTGGATTTGTAGTTTGCCAAAAACAAACAGGAACTGTTGCATTAAAAGCCAATAATTTACATGTCAAAATAAAATCGCTGAAAACTAACTTGTGCTCCCTCAATATTGAATTTATTAAACAGAAAGAGCAAAAAATTACTTTAGTCTTCAGTGTCACACGATCATTTAGAAATCCTTCTAATATGCTTATTTGGTGTTCAAGTAACATTTCTTCATATTATTGAAAACATTTGGGCAGCATTTATATGAAATATGCTTTTATAACAATGTAAAAGTATTTTAATCAATTTAATGGCATTAATGGCCACGTGCTACATTCAGAACACAACGATATATGAGTCTAGAGAATTATTTTTTAATGCCAGTTTAAAAGTTTCACCTCAGTGCAACTCTCAAGCTGATTAATACCTTTTAAGCCGATTAAGAAATAAGTGAAACTGCGTTTGTAGTTGGTAAAAATGCTTTGAATTTGGCAGAAGGAAAAGTGTAGGCTATGTAAGGGGATGTGGATGTTCTCACTAAAGGATTAATGGCAGATAGGTAGGGAAATGAGAGTAAGAGGGGATTTACACACTAACACACTTCTGCCTTTAACTATCTAGTTATAAAGTTCATTGTCTATGGATGCACAAAGGCATGTCTTGTGAGTTGCCGGAATTCGAGCGTGGTCCCAAGTTACCTTTTTGAAGCAATTGATGTCTTTGACTGCTTAGCATGACAGCATACAGGAAGCAGACTGCAATTGCATGTTAACGAACCGCAGTGTCTGGACTTGTTCAATACGGTTTGCAGCATGCGAGCTACATCAGACTAATTACATGCGTGCTGAATGAAACTCTGTTAAAGGAGGAGTTCACTTAAAAATGAAAATGTTCTCACCCTTGGGCCATTCAAGATGTATGAGTTTGTGTCTTTATCCAAACAGATTTGGAGGAATTTGGCATTGCATGCTCACCAGTGGATCCTCTGCAGTGAATGAGTGCCGTCAGAATGAGAGTTCAAAAAGCTGAACGAAAACATCTAAATAATCCAGAAATAAAGCATGTGGCTCCATGAATTAGTCCATCTGTTTATGTCTTGTAAAAGCAAAAAGCTGTATGTTAGTAATAAACCAATTCATCATAAAGATTGCTTCCAGTTAAAATGATCCTTGATCCTTAAAGGGTTAATTCACCCAAAAATGAAAATTCTGTCATTCATTTCTCACACTCCTTCATTCATCTTCGGAGCACAAATTAAAATATTTTTAAACTAACACTTTGATATTATTTCTACGGTGGAAAAAAATGGTCTCATCTGAAATCAAGAGAGAAATATGTACAAATGAAGCACCAAAAGAAAATAGCCTAAAACAGTCCTAATAATATATTTAATATATTGAGAGGACAACAGTGGATGGATTTTTTCAATGTTCTAAGCATCATATTTTGTCCAGAAGCAATGATTTAAATGCTTTAGTGATGAATTTGTTTCAAACATGCAGATTTTCACTTCACAAGAAATGAATTGATGGAGTGAAATGGATTGAGGATGTTTTTATTCAGCTGTTTGAACTCACATTCTGACGGCACCCATTCACTGAAGAGCATCCATTGGTCCATTTCAGCAAAAGTACATTTTTGTGTTACTTTCCCTTTAATATAAAGGTTTTTATCTACAATGAGAATCACACCTTTGTGGTTTCGACCAGGCGTTCTGTATACAAAGCACTAGTTCTGCCCCTGATGTGTGCGTGCCTTAAATCCTCAGCAAATATCACTTCCTTGAAAATGTTTCCACACGAACATGCTCAGAACTTTCCAACATAACCAACATAAAGTTCTTCTGCTGAGATTTTATAAATACACTCTTAAACCAGAGGTTGCTGTGCATGCCGTGGCAATCCAGCCCAGCATCTTTGCGTTTTATTACAGGGGCTCTCTGCGCCTAAAAAAACTGAAGCACGGTGAAATCATTCATTTTCTGGTCTGATGTCATCTCAGACTCTCCATAATTGCCGGAGTCCGGCGTCTTGTGTCTATAATTGGTAGAGACACCGCAAACTCTCTGAGAAGACACTGTAGGTGGGTACTGGTGGATTCATTATTTTGTCGTAAAATTGAAGCGGGAGGTCATCAAAAGGAAAACCATTTTTCAAGTCTCTTCTTTTTTCTTCTCTTTTTTTCTTTGTGGTTTGAAAACCAGGCCTTCCAGGCAACTTCTACTTGTTGTCTGTCTGTTGCTGTTGAGAACCGGTCGCAGTTGCTGACTGATGTGGGGTGCTTGCAGAGGGTAATAATAGATCTGTTTCCCAGAAACCTGCTGTAATTTAGCACATTTTAAATGTATGTTGATAATTTTATATAATTTATGCAACCATAGAAGCCATAGAGGTTATTTAGGGTGAAGGCATTGGAGGACGACAGGAGGTGCACACTTATAAAGGTAGTTAAGAGGAAGTGGTGAATATTTGTGTATATACAGGGCAAGTGTTGGTGATATATCAAGGGTGTATTTTGTGCACAATTTGATGGGAAATTGCCACAGCATATTTGCTTAGTTATTTTAGGACAGATGTCATCTGAGGTCACCCCATATGAATCTTTAATTCAGCTTCTTCAGAATGAATAACAATAAAACCTTGAGGCAGCGAGTCACAATGCTCCTACAGAAAGAGTGTGATGAAAAGCGTAGGAGGGTTCATAAAACTTCAAAATCACCCTCCCACAAGCTACAAAATAAAGACAAACACAGCATTTTAAACAAATATTCAGGGTTATTCAAAACTTAATGTCTATGAATGTTCTCTACATTAACACAGGAAATGTAACTTAATTCGCCAAAAAGAGACTTTAACTGAATAAAGAACTCCTCAAAATTCGGCCAAGCATCTCGTTTTGTGTTTCAGAGATTCAGAGCTGAAAAAAACAACAACAACAATAGAACCCTGCCCAAAACACAATGGAAAATGTATTGGATTTAATGGGTATAATGGGAATTGCAGTGGTTATAATGGAAAGTATAATGGTGTCTATTGGTATGTGTTGGAATCTATTGGTGGGGCATTAAATCCTATTGGAAAAAATGCCCAAAATAGACTACAAAAAGGAATTTTGAAAACGTTAATAGTATTAGTAGTGATGGTTTTTATTGGGCTTCTATTGTATGTCTGTTATTTAGCAGTAATGAAATGAAGATGAGTAAATATATTAATTTCTGGATTAGTCATCCTTTTCTGTTTTGAGTCCAATGCACTGCTTTCCCCACGTTGGGACATTGATATTAAATGACACATTGCTGCCATCTGTTGCTCAATTCATGTAGCACCTGATGAGTTTATTATGAAGTTAACCAAATACAACAAAACCATCTTTATTTTTCATTCGTGGTGATGCTTTGGCTTAATAACGGGTCAAGTGATGCGCTTGCGTTTTCCAGATAAATAACAGCTACTCAATAAACATTAAATAACATGCATATGCTGAGAAACATTGTAACGGTTCCCACAATGTATTTCGACTGGAAAATGGTGCAAGCGATTCAAAAACCAGACACAAAATACAACAGACCCAAGTTTACAGTATGTCTTTCCTAAAAAAAACACTGAACTTTTATCGCCCCCTAGTAACGTCTAACGTTATATTTAGGAGTTGTCATAAATCCAGATGGATTGATTGACAGCTCCGACTGTCCCGAAGGCCCCGCCCCCTCGCCTGAAGTGACCGTGCAGAAGCAACTTATGCGTGGGAACAAAACTTCTTACATTTCGCTGAATTATTACGATTTATGTGGCATAACGTATTATAAACACATCACGTTTTCACTTAAAGCATATTAATGCGCACACAATGACGCGAGAGGAGGACCTGTTGCGGATTGCTAAAAAACTAGACAAGATGGTGTCTAGAAATAACATGGTGAGATCCTAATTTTGACGCAACGCTTCGCGCTGTTTGTTTGTGCTATCACTGTGCATGCTGCTTATGAATAACGCTTTTAGACTTTTTGTGCACGTGTATTTATGCTGTTTTAATAATGCTTAATTTAGATACATGCGTGCACAAGCGTTGCTTAATTTTGTTAGAAGTGTGTGAGAGCCCGTAATGTGTGTGTAATAGGACTACAGAGACGCATGTGACAACAGGTGTTGGCCGAGGATTGCTCAGATTTACTTTAGATTTATTCAGAGCAGCGACGGGAAAGAGGATCAAAGTGTGATCGATATAGGCAGAGTTTTGTTGACATGTTTGTATGCACGTTTTGTTAATACTTAACAGCGTGTATGTATTGGATTCCTTGTAGTAAACGGCACAAGGTCGCGGAGGCGGTGTGTGTTTTGGCCGACATAAATATTTTCACTCGCACGGGCTGAGAATTTAAAGGGATAGTTCATCCAAAAGTGAAAATGAAACTTCTGCAGTTATTTACTCAGCCTTAGGTTGTTCCAGTATGACTTTTGTGGAACATAAATGCAGAAATCCGATTTTCCAACAGAAAGTTATTATAATGTAAAAATAAATAAAACACATTACATAATATTAAGAACAAAATTAATACACTTATTAGGTAATTAATTAAAATGATTGAAATAATAAAATGCTTATGTATTTCTCTGTTTGTATAGGATGGAGCTCTAGATCTTCTGAGAGAGTTGAAAGATTTCAACATGACACTGAAGCTTCTTCAGGTATGTTTGCTGGATCAGTTGTATTGATATACTTTATTGATTCCTTAGGGAATTATAGCTGCAAATCAAAGGTGTCTCAAAGAGCCTTAAACACATGCAATGCGATCAATATGGATTGTGCAAAGCAATAAATACATGGCAGAACAGTATGGAGGGAATTATTATAGTCATTCCGTGTCAACTCAACCAGAGGTCCCCCGCTCAAATTCGATTAAATTTTAATAAAAGATTAAAAAAAAGTATAGCAATGAAAGCCAAAATATTAAATGTTGATTAATATTTACTGCGTAATCCACTATTTTGTAGAGGGGGGTCAAAATAGCAATTTTCACCTGAGATTTAGAGCCCAATTAACGGAGGGAAAAGGGACTAAGGAAAGATTGCAGCCTCATGTTACCTTTATACAGACATTGGTACGTCTATAAGTAAAATCCATTGAATCTAGCAATCTTTGTTGCATTATGTGCCAGTGGTGGCCATTTAAATTATAAAGAGCATTTCCCCCCACTTTCAAGCCTGTAATTCAAAAAGTATTAAAGATATCTAAATGGCCTTTTAGATATTCGGCCTTAACAAACTTTTCTTTGGGGAAATTCATTATTAAGGCCCTCCATGGTTCAGTTCCAGAGATTAAATCAATAAATTGTACACATTTTCAGTGGTCAAAAACCAAATGTGGGTCACATTGCAAGCATTGTTTTCTTTTAAAGAAGAATGTCTGAAAAATAAATAATGTATCTTGAAATGTATCTTGTTTCCTTCTGTCAGAACAACTGCACTGAACATACCTGCCTGAGTGCCATAAATTCTTTTTCCAAAGTTTGTGTGCTTATAACTCAAGAAGTCTTAAAATTATCATAATATAATTTTAGATTCTAGTTCTTAATAAAGTTTTCTTCTGGAATCTTTTTTTAAAATTATATTAAAATATAATGTTTTGACTTTCAACCCTATGCATGTTTATCTTTCTTCGAAATAAATATTAGCAAAGTAAAAAAAAAAGTATATTATAGACTTGAATAATAATATTACAGCTAAGATATACAGTATCAGATAGATTGGTTATGCTACACAAATGCAGCTGCTCTTGTTAACATCACAGTAGGTTGTCTTATTTCTTGCACCTTTGTTTGTCTTTGAGAGTCAAGATTTACTTTGTTCCAGGATACAAGAATTGGCATGTCTGTCAACGGAATAAGAAAACATTGCAGAGATGAGGATGTTGTCAACCTGGCAAAAATCCTTATCAAAAACTGGAAGAAGCTTTTAGGTAGGTGTAATGTTTTAAAGAAATAATATTGTTTTAAAAAAAGTTTTTAAAAAAGTTTCATCTATTCTAGTCTGGCTTAAAATGCAACGTTTTAATGCATTTATTCCTTTATGTCTTCATCAGAATCAGCTCAAAACCAAAAGTCTGAGAGGTCGAATGAGGTGAAGAATGGCAAGCCATCAGGGTCACCCAGCAGGACCTCTCCTGAGAAAGAGTCCAGGTATGTTTGCTGGTAACAGGGCAAAACATGGAGGTATTCCAGACATAGCTTTTGTAAAATATAATTGACCTAAAAATGACAAATTCTCTCATAATGTACTCACCCTCAAGGAGTTCCAAACCTTTCTTTGTTCTGCCAAACACAAAGGAAGACATTTTGAAGAAAGTTTTTTAACCAGGCTGTTTGGGCTGTTTTCAAAATTCACACAGGTTTGGAACTACTTGAGGGTGAGTAAATAATTTTCGGGTGCACTATTCCTTTAACAACCAATCTGACCAATCATAACAACAAACATGTCTTTCCACATTTAAAATATGACATTATTAAATAAATATGAAAAGATGATCTGTTGACATGCAGCTTGAACTGAGGCGCTACAGCAATCTGATGTTGTTTCATAATAGAAGTATCCTGCTCTGTCTTGACTTTCTGGGAATGTTTTCTCTTCGCTCCGCGATGTATTTTTTAAGGATCAATTGAAAGCTTTGGGAATCTCTTTCTATAAACATACCAGAGGGTGATCTATTTTTTATATCAACATTGATTTATGCAAAAGGGGAAATAAGCAACAGCACTTGTTGCTTGTGCTATGAAGAATAACCTGTTTATCTTGTCAGTCCACAAAGGTCTACAACGGAAATTAAACCAGACTTAGACTCTAACAAGAAACTCGATGAAAAACACAGAAGAGAGAAACGTGATGCAGAGCTCAGGAATGAAAAACGAGAAAGTGAACAGAAAAAAGAGAAACAATCTATTAACAATAAAAAGGAACGAGAGAGGTGAGAAACCCTAGTGATGTGAAAAAAAAAAAAAAAAAAAAAAAAATTTACTATGCTGCTGCAAAACCATGGCATTAGATTGAGGAGTTTTATGTGCATTCTGTTTAGGAGAGATGTATTGAACAGTGATCAACTCCCCCCCCCAATGACGCATTCATCTCCGCCTCCCAAGTGTCCTCCGGTTGGGGAAGTGAAGAGGGAGAGGTTAGGGCGTTGTGTGTGTGGTTGAAGCATGTGACTGTGGTTAAGAGGAAGCACTTATGCCACATAACAAAACATGCAGCTATTTCTGATGATCTAGAAAAAATATTTTCTTTAAAAACCACTGCATATTTTTGCACTTTTTCTGCAACTGTGTAGTTCCTCAGTTGGTGAAATATAAGAATTGGCTTTTCAATTCATGTCCAACACTGAATAATATTTATATTGATTACTGCATAAAAGAAATCCGCATAGTCACACAACAGAGGACTTTCCTATATAGCAAACTAAAAATAATTGCATCATTAATTCTTGACTAATTATGTCTGTTCTCACTGAACTGTAACATACACATTTACATTAACTAAGACTTTCATTACAGTTCAGAATATTGGGGTGAGTACGATTTTTTAAATATTTTTTTAAATAAAGCCTCTTATGCTTTTATGTCGTTACTTTCACCAGATCAATTAGTGTGTATCCTTTGTGAAAAAAAAACCCTATTATTAAAAAGAAAACTTATTTACCCCAAAGTTTGAGAGGTAGTGCATTTCTATAAACCTATAGCTAAATGCCTGAAACAGCAAAATATTCACAAATTGTCTGTTAATTTATTTAAAGATTAAACACTATTTTCTTACTTAAATTCACATTTGAATTGCAGTTCTGCATTGTGTTTGCCGCATCAGTTCAAATTCAGGAACTAACTTAAAAAGTTGTTCTTTGTTTTTAATGATGCATGACCCTGGTGCCATGATTTTTTTTGCTTCCGCCATGCTTTTGCTACCGTGGTTGTCCAGTGGACCAAAAGTGGGAACAGTAATGTAAGATGAATTTTCACTTTTGTTTAGGAAAGATGCTCCTGTTGATTTTTTCCCTCCCGCTTCGATCAATTCCCACCCTCCTCTAAGACGCTCATCAGTAGATGTAAAGAAAGAGAGGTCAGAGCATTTTGCATGCTTGGACATTGTGTTAGATAAGAATGTGTCATCGAAGTGAATACATTCTGTTGGTTATATTGCATGGTGCCTAGAGTAGTAGTTAATACACTAACAGAAACCTCAAAACAGTTTCAAATAGAAAACAGTTATTTTTACTGTATTTTCAGTTAAATAAATGCAGACTTGATGAGCATAAAAGTCTTATTTTTCAAAATAAATGTAAAAAAAAACCTTTTGAACAGAAATTTATGTCAAGTTAAAATGCTTCATTTGATTTTTGCCATCTCTTGTACAGAAAAGACCCTCAGGGTCATTTAAAGTCTTCTCTTCAGTCTTCTCCTCATAAACGTCCCTTCATAGATGGAAAGAAAGAAAGGTTGGATAGTGTGCTAGAAGTGCATGGAGTGTTTGACAAAACAAAAAAGCGATCTCCTTCATGTTGAATCAGCGTGCTTGTTTTCATGCAGGAGAGATGCACCTCATCCTCTTTTTCCTCTTCATCATCACATTCATCCTCCGCTTCCTCCTCCTCCTATTCCTATCCCTAAGCGTTCATCAGAGGTGAAGAAAGAAAGGTCAGGAATCAAACTCCAGAATGTGTTCCGAATTTGTATTACTTATAATAATTGTGTAGTAAATGTCTAACATAGGGAATCCCTACCAAATATCTATCTTCACAGGAAAGATCCTCCTGAAACTTTACCACCTCCTCCTCCTCCTCCCCCCAAACGTCCATCACTAGAAGAACCCAAAGAAAGGTCTGAGCACCTTTCAGTTAAAGAGGTTTTGCCAGTAAATAGAAAAGCCCAGCGTAATATATCATTATTACTAATGTTTTGGAAACTAGCAGTCGTTGCTTTAAAAAAATGACTCATTGAAGTGATAGGAAATTTTAAATTATAATTTTTTGTTCACCAGATGACCTAGTATCACACGCGCGCTTCAAGTTTCTCTTTGTAATGGCATATTTGAACTGTATATTTCTTGCCTAGGGCAAAAAAAGCACCTGATCCGAATGCCCCGCTTCCTCCTTTACCTTTTTATCTGCATCCTCCTCAGAAACGGGAGATCAAGAAAGAGAGGTCAGGGCTTGGTGTGTTGTCTTTTGAGTAAACAAAGTACTGCCAGTGTTTTTTTAGCATAACACTGTATTCTAACCAAGCACAATGTTCCTTGCCTCATAAATAATCAGTGACTTTCTTTGCTTAGAAAAGAAACTGTTGAACCCGGTGCTCCTCTTCCTCCTGTTCCTCTTCATCTTCAGCCTCCTACACCTACAAAACGTCCCTCATTAGACACAAAGAAAGACAAAGAGAAAGAAAGGTTAGGGTCAGGCGAACTGAAAAGCATATTGATATTAAAAGCTGTGTGCCTGTGTTTTCACTTAAATACTTCATCACCTGAAAAATAACTAAAGCTGTTTTAATATAGAAAAGACACATCAGGCCTGAAGCGGACGTCTGAACACAGTGAAAAAGATAGGTCAGAAGCACAATGAGTACTAACCCTTGGAGAAGAAATGAAATTAAACTTGAGGTTGCAGTGTTTCGCCTTAACTAAACTGTTGATGTTATGAATTTAAAGAGATATTACCATCAAAAAATAAGGATTTTAATATAATTTACTCACCCTCATTTTGTTTCAGTCATGTATGGCTTCCTTTTTTCCGTGATACAATCTTAAACAATGCACTGTCACCTTTTTTCATGGAGACTAGAGCTTTCATGCTTCAAAAAGCAACTTAAAAATATTTCATACAAGTTGTGAGCTACATTCATGAGGATTCATGCATAAGGATGAGTAAATTTACATTTTTGAGTGAACTCTCCTTTTAACTTGAATGTTAAGTCTTTGTGGGTGTAATAATCGGTCACCATCCTGAAGCTCTGAGACAGATGCTTCTTTTTCAGAAAGGACACAAGTGACAGTAAACCACTCAAAAGGCCATCAATGAAGATCAAGATTGACAGGTTCGAATAGATGTTTTGCAACAGAATGAAGGCAGAGGGCAGCAGAAGTGCATGCGTTATTCTCATTTTCTCTTGGGTGTTTTAGGACTTGGCTGTTTGCAATACTCATGCTTTCTTTGGGTTCATTAAAACAATATAAATTGTCATTTTTGTTTCCCATTCTACTTTTGTTTCTAGAAAAGACTCGACAGATTCTAAAAAGCTCCATTCTAGAAAGCTCAGCCTGGACGGACGGAGAGACAGGTCTGCTCATGCGCATCACTCTTTATTAAAAATGCTGAAAATATCTATGACATTTTGGGGGCGAAGAAAATCAGGTGTTTGTGTTTTATGCTTTTCCTGCAGTAAGGACTCTACTGACTCCAAGTCAAGCCATCACCTTCTGAAAAGACAATCAAGTGAACCTAAATTGGAGAGGTAACTTGTAACGCAGTAGTTAAGTATTTCAACTTTAAACCAAAATATTTAAATTGAATGTCTTGTTTCTCCAGGAGAGATTCGACTAACTCAAGGTCTGGCAGCTCACCTCAGGCCAAGAAATCTAGTGAAAGGTAAGAACTATTTTTACAGTAGCCTCATTTAGCTGTGACCAGCATGCCATATGGCTTTATTATTCTCCACAGAGTTCTCTGCCCATGGTGGCATTATGTCAAATCAACTCAATCTCATCCTTTTGGAAGGGCTCAGATATACTTAAAATTCTGCCCAGTTTATGTCCCAGTTGTAATAAACCAGCAGTAGTACATAATACTTTTGGGACGTACAATGTACTTTGTTTAAATTCTATTCATTTTAAACCCTGTAGTTGTGTTCTAGTCATTTTGACCAGAGAATATGAAGTTTTTTTTTACTTTTTTTCTTTATCTTAAACTTTATCTTACGTTACACTTGCTCCTGGTAAAAAAAAAAAAAACGGCCTACAAAAAATTACACTAAGCTCAAAATAATGATCAAGCCTAAAGTTCATCATTTTCTGTAATTTACTGATAAACATTAGACTTTCATATATTTTAGATTCATCACACACAACTGAAGTAGTTCAAGCCTTTTATTGTTTTA
>JAUMHQ010000076.1:14304720-14322033 GCA_032361165.1 Enteromius paludinosus
CGACTGAGGTGAGACCCTTGAGCAAGGCACCGTTCCCCCAACTGCTCCCCGGGCGCCGCAGCAATGGCTGCCCACTGTGTGTTCACGGTGTGTGTGTGTGGTTGATCACTTCTCACTGCTGTGGGTGTGCACTTGGGTGGGTTAAATGCAGAGCACTAATTCCTAGTTGTCACTTGTCACTTCCTTTCCTTCCTTACAAAATGTATCACTAAGTGGTGATTGAAATTGTCCATTTCAATAATTGGTGAGGTAGCATCACAATGACCACCATTTAAAACAGATAATAGAACACTTTAAGCTTACACTGAACATTTACCACTGGGTTAAATAAACCATCTAACCTTAACACTTTAAACTACTTAAAATAGTCTGTGTTTCATTATTGTTAAATAATCTCAAATGTAAAAATGGTAAAAGTGCACCATCCAGTCAGGATAATTGTGTGACGCGCACACTTCAGGAATACAGTCTCGACCTATCATAACAGGTCATTTAAAATGTAAACATAGACTTGAGACAAGCCCCCCCCGTTTATTTCAGCTTCACTCTTACTCGCCTCGTCAAGTTCTGGAATAATTTTGCTGCTGAAATGTTAACCTATGCAGCCTGAGGAGGAAAGAGAATTGATTCGTTCGTCTCTCGAGTCTTCGGGTTTTTCGAGTCGTTCGTTCATCACGTGACAGCCCCCATAAGCTGAACCTATGCAGCCTGAGCCGTGCGCGACTGAACGAATCACTCCCACGAGACGACTCGTTCTTCCCAAGTTCATAATAAACGAATCGTTCAAGAATGACCCTTCACTAGTCTTGAGAAGTTCTGACCATCGCCTGATGGTTTATGCGCTTAATACACAGAAAATGACAATTTTAATTAAAAGGAAAGTTGAATGCCTCAAAAAGACTACCGAAATATCGCGGTTCACGTGGGTGTGCCGAACCAAACAGGGCGAACCGAACGGTTCGATAAACCACCGAAAACCGTTGCATCCCTAATATATATATATATGTATATTTATATATACACAAAATATAGATATACATACACACACACACACATAGTATATATTTTAAAAATATGTACATGCATATTTATATTCATATTTATATTACATATAAATATTTAATATATAAAGAAAACTGTTTTCTTAAATATACACATGCATGCATATGTATTTATATACACATAATAAATATACAAAGTACACACACATTTATTATGTGAACAAAAACTTATTTCGGATGCGATTTATTGTTTGACAGCACTAGTAAAAACCAAAACTAAAATCACAACACCCAATTCTAAATATCAATAAACATACTATATAAATACTAAACTAACACTGCACAAAAAACATGAGTGAAAACTGCTTGCATTTTCACCTCTTACATAAAGATATCATATGACTTTAGAAGTCTTACAGACCACATCTATAATTCTTTTAAAGTGGTTTTGAATATTTTTTGAAAATAGAAAACTCAATGTAAAAAAAAATGTGTTTCACAGAATACATAACACCGTTTTGGAATGACATGAAGGGGTGAGAAAATGACTGAAGTTTCTGTTAATCAAGAAAGAAATAAAGTTTTAACATTTCAGATTAGTGATACATTAGTAGAATCAAACGCCTCCCATACCAACTCACCAATAATGTCATCAAAGACCAACTCATTCTTACAGAGCACATTCTAAGCAAGCAAGTTTGTTGACAAAAAGCCATGTGACTGCTAAATCGTTGCATTCCGTAGCCCATGTCACATGACTTACAGATGATTTGTTCTACATAACTGCCAAAGATATGGTAAGTATAATGTACAGCAGCGGCCAAACATTATTTCTGAGAAGGAAGCATAAATTAAGCTAAACATGCTTTGGATTTGCCTAACTGCCTATCTACAAAACAAATGCATTAATGTCAGCCCTAAATCGAAGCAACCCGCACAACCTTTCAGCATGTGATGAGGTGGACTGGATTCATTCCTCGTTCTTTAATCTCACAGCTGCTTGTGGAGCAACTGTTGACTGGAGTAGCTTATACGAACACATGCTAGCATCTGCTTTGGCATGATGGGGCATTTCCAGCAGCGGCGGCTAAGATCAGCTCAATTCCACAGAGGTTCTTCTAGCCGTTTAAACACCGGTTAATCTTGTGCCAACGTGCTGCACGCTTGTGGCAGCTTTAATGCCCGAAACATGCAGTTTTGCACTTGAGAATGTGAGTGAGCGAGAAAGATAGAGCAGAAGCAGCAAGGGGCGCGTTAGTCCCACGCTCAGGTGGAGCGCTAAAGGCATGCTTTGCTGAGGGTGAGAAAGATGAGGCTATTGCACACGGCAGCAGATGAAGGACGCAGCTTTGGCGACAGGCCTGGCCTCAACGTTTACCTGTGCGCATGCCACCTGCCCGTCGGCACAGGTAGACAGGCAGGGACAGGTAGACGTCATGGTCACCCTCGCGCTTCCAACAGGACCAGTAGAGGGGGAAATCGTTGCCGTCACCCCCATGCAGGGTGGAGGCTGGCAAGGGACAAAAACACACAGTCCCCAGGCGTCAAACAAACACATATCTTGACAAAGCAGGGACGACTAAATGGCTGGAAACATCACGCCACACTACACACAATCTGGTGTACATCACTTTGGGAAAGTGTTACCCCATTATCTTAATTCTGACATCATGTTTCCCATAAATAGCTGAGATCATATTCTCAATAGAAACAGGCTTGTGCTAGGAAATGGTACGCCTCATGACTTTCCCCTAATAATTTACCAAAACTGGAAATTCTGTCATAATTTAATCACCCTTGACTAGTTCCAAACCTGTATGGATTTCTTTGTTCTGCCAAACACAAAGCAAGATATTTTAAAGAAAGTTCGTAACCAGGCTGTTTCGGGTCACCATTGACTTTCCATTACAGAACTTTAAATTTTTGGGTGAACTTTTCCTTTACCAAATGGCCTGAATAACATTAACCAATAGCCGAATAGATAGTTTTTTTTATTAACCTTTTAGGCATGTAACAAAATTTGTCAAGTTTTAAAATTACATTTTAATTTTGTATTTGTCAAAAAGGTCTTAAACTGCATTTTTTTATTATTTTGTGCTGTTCTATGAGGGCCACTTATAAAGTTATCAATATCTTAAAAAAAAATAAAATAAAAGTAATTAAGAAAAGCTACTGAACACTGTTTACACTGAAGTAAACACCCACTGCTGTGATTGGCTGAAAGTTTGTTTGACAGCCTACATCCTTCATAGATTGACGCTACTGTGATTTAAGTACTCAGTACATTTCAAACTATCTGTAATAACAGACAAAGAAATAAGGATCACATAAAAAAAACAATAATGTATATATAGATCCAATATATACAGCACAGCATCGTCTTTTAATTTAAATCTTTTTAAAATTCCTGCACTGGAACCAAATCTGCGGTAGAATTAAGTGAACAAAGGACCAGGTTCAATCTTTATCATTTTTTTGCCATGTCATTTACCTGCACAAAACACAGGCTAACAGGCAGTGATGTAGAAGCAGGAGTTGATTATTTAGCGGAGGCGGTGTTTAGCTACACTATTACATCACAAACCAATAGATTCCACAACTACAATAATTTTGGCAGATTTTCTTCAATATAAGCCATTTCTAGACTAAAGAGAAAGTCTTGAGCTCTGAAACTTAAAGAATGTTAAAACGACCTCTAATATGTAATATTTGATTTCTCAGTTCATGTCCTCTTTAAAAAAAAAAATCTGTTTCGCTTGGAAATACATCACATTAATGCAAGATGGTTGAAAATGGCAATTCATGTTGACTTTAAATGAACATATGAGATAAACAACCAACTACAGCCATAGATATAAATACCCAGATGATCCAAATGTGTCAACAACCCCACTATCTTCAACATGTTAGGTAGAGCTAACAACTGTCATTATACCAACAACAAAAACGGTACGCCACAGCACAACCATGTTATAGTTACTAACACAAATGGTGTCAGCGAGAACTATGCACAATATCTACTCTCATAACGCAGCAGTGCTAAAGTGTGGTGGCTGCGTTTCAACAAAAAGATTTGGACTGTCCCAGCGTACTGTGACTCAGCACATTGTTTATAAGCAGTAAAACACCACACAAGTGAAATGTACAGCTCTGCTTTTCAGAAGCACTGACTGACACGCTCATCGACTGCTTTCCAAATGGACAGCAGGAGGCAGTGTGAGATTTAATGTTTGAGACACAATGTTTAGACATTTCAAACCATCACAAGCTGGATGCTTTGGTCCAAAAGATAAATTACAGCCGTGCTGATTTTCAATTCAGCAGGACTGTTGTGTTATATCGCTGTAATATACCATTCCTAAATTAAACAATGTATTGATTACGTCGTAGTTTAAATCGAACACTAATCAATTATATTCAACATCAGATACTGATAGCAGCGTGATGAAATTTTGCATGCGGTTGTAAGGAGCACTTCTCATTTAACAAGCACATATAAACGGACAAATTCTCCTAAGTAAGAAAGAGTTCCCATTCAATTGGAACAAACATGCCTATTGTTTTTCTGCAACAAAAAAAAAAATTAAAAATCAGGGACAAATGACAAATCCAAGATTACAGCATAAATGAAAACATTGTCTTTAGTAATAACTTAAAGACTATTATCAAGCTGATCAGCTTAAGGGTCAGAACCCCAAACGAAAAAAACTAATTGGCTCAGCAAGCGGAGAACAGCAGAAATGTATTCAACATGGCTGAGTTCTCATGATGCACGACATGACACACATGGACGTGGATTTAATGCACTTAACACCACAAATCATGATTCTTTTTTGGCACCACTGCATGTCACACATACTTAGAACATTAAAGAAGAACAGACATAGGAGTCTGCATCGGCGTGGTCTCTTTATGAGATGCTGTAGTGTAAGCCTGTGAGCAAGAGCAGCAGGTTTGCTTTCCATATTAGTTCAAAATATCTAAAGCGACACTAATACACAGTTACACACAGACAGAAATTCTTAATTCTGCAATCTTTATGTATTAAAAGATTTCTTTGCCATTTAAGTCATGACAGTATCTAACAACTGAAGTAATACTGTATTTTAACTCAAAGCTGCTTGACTTCCCTCACTTTGGATTTTACTCATTTCCTCATGTGAAGCATTGCAAGTTTGCCTAAAACAGTCGCATTTTCATTACCAACCAAATGTTTCCACTGCTGATCGATCGTTCCCGTTTAGAAAAGGGATCTTCTTATAGATCTTGCACACACTCAAACATTTCAGAATAAAAATACTGCCAATACATATATAAATAAACATCATAAATCTAAGCATTATACCATTATATCAAATATGTACATTGAATGCTTGAATCTGTAGTGATCTGCAATGTCCTACCAAATCTACACCCATGCCTCTCCTAAAATTGTGAGATTTAATTTTCCCTATGCAGTGAGCTCACATGAGAAAGCAAATTAATTGTCTAGTAATTTCACTGACTTTAATAGAGGTCATGTTATATCTTGTATGACATATTTGTGATCACTCACCCAACATGGCCGGGTTGTTGCTACGGTTGATTGGCTTGGGTGGAGGGAGAGGGGGTTGTTTGGTAGGCTGGGCTGGGACATTACCCATAGAGGATGGTGCTGAAGAGGTGGTAAGGGGAGCGCTGCTTGAGGCCTGTGTGTTTGCGCCAGCAGAGGATATGTTTCGTAGTGGTTTTCCAGTCGCGCTGACAACTGAGGAGGAGGAGGAGTTGGAGGAGGCAGAGGAAGAAGAGAAAGCAGCTACAGGGTTGTGGACAGGGGTGCGGGGTAAGCTGTCAGCACCAGGTTCAGGGGTGGATGTCATCAGCCATTTGGGCGGCATGACGGACTGCTTCGGGGGCAGAGGCTCTCGCAGTGTGTCCCTCAAAACCTCTGAATTAGGAACGTATTGACTGCTGTCAGATTCTGTAAAGGAATAAAATCCAATGAAAATGTTTATTTTGTGTTATGCTTCGTCTGAGCCTCATAATAACTTAAATTAGTGTTGTTTAATACTTCCAAGTTTAAATTTCAGAGTTAAACTGCTTCAATGAACTGACTGAAAATATATATATATATGCTGACTAGGCAACTAACTGAACTTAAATGTGTAATCAGCTAAAAATTTCAACAAAAACAAATAAATATTTAACTAATAATAATAATTATAATAATATAAAACTAATAATATATTTTAAAAGACATGTTTAACAAAGGAGAAAATAAGAAAATCAAAAATATGGATACCATAAAAGTACATTAACAACACTCAAACACTCAAAGTATTAAATCATTTTCTGAAAGCTGAAGTTTCAAATTGATGTATGATTTTAGGATAATATCTGTATAGTAATAATAGTAATATAGAACAGACAACAGAGTAACATTTGAATAGTGACTGAATAATCTAATTGAAAACTGTATCATCAGTCCTAGTGGAGGCCAAATCTGTCTCCAAAGGACTAAATGAAAATGTTCACTTTGACGAGGATTGAGGTGACTGGTTTATTAATTAGGAAAGAACAGGAGAATTCAGCTTAGCTGTGCTCAGTTCCTAAATAAGAACTTTAGCTGGAGCAGAACCCATGGGAACACAGACACTCGTCTCACTCCAGTTGGCCCAACAGAAGGTGAGGAAGTGATGGCGGAAGAGTGGAGAACAAAGAAGAGGAAGGTAGAAAGGGAACTAGAGAAAAATGAATAGAATTGATCCCACAAACCTCGTCTTCCCCTTCCCTCTTCGACAGACGAGTGGCGAGGAAGCGTTGGCTTCCAGTCTGGCTCGGGGCGAGTCCTGCGCCCATCCTCAGAGGGGGCTTTCATTAGCCCAGGCCTCTTGTCCATTTCAACATGTAGCCTTACTCCATGTCGGATATCATCTCCCTGCCAGGCCAGATTAGATTTCCAGTCCTCTGTCCCAACAGACCAACCACTTCTCCTGCCTTCATCCTGATTGGAGAACCGGGGGCCCAATGCTCCACGATGATCCCCGTCAGAAGGGGCACGACCTCTACGGTCATCAGGCTGCGGAAGCCAGACAGGGTTGACTCTAAATTCAGACTCAGAGGGCGAGTGAATCTGCTCTAGCCCCAGACCTCCACCAACTCCTACAGGCAGAGTGTGACCATTCTTTACATAAGGTGTCTTGTGGCCATGGGCCTCACCTAATTCTGAAAACAAATAGGGGAAAATTACTTATACAGGTTTTTAAAAACATTTTTTAAATGCATTATGTATGTACTGTATGTATGTATGTATGTAGGTACGTACAGTGGGTACGGAAAGTATTCAGACCCCCTTAAATGTTTCCCTCTTTGTTATATTGCAGCCATTTGCTAAAATGCTTAAGTTCAGTTTTTTTCCTCAATGTACACACAGCGCCCCATATTCACAGAAAAACACAGAATTGTTGACATTTTTGTGTATTCAAGTATTCAGCTGTGATTGCTGTGACACTCATATATTTAACTCAGGTGCTGTCCGTTTCTTCTGATCGTCCTTGAGATGGTTCTACACCTTCGTTTGCGTCCAGCTGTGTTTGATTATACTGATAGGACTTGATTAGGAAAGCCACACACCTGTCTATATAAGACCTTACAGCTCACAATGCATGTCAGAGCAAACGAGAATCATGAGGTCAAAGGAACTGCCTGAAGAGCTCAGAGACAGAATTGTGGCAAGACCCAGATCTGGCCAAGACATATTTAACAAACGAGAAAATAAGAACATCTAAAATATGAATTAATACCATAAAAGTACATAAACAATACTCAAACACTGTTTCAGTAAAACAGTATTAAATCATAATTGGCACGTGTACACTATCTGAAAGCTGAAGTTGATGTATGATTTTTAGGATAATATCTGTATAGTAATAATAATAATATAGAACAGACAACAGAGTAACATTTTAATAGTGACTGAATAATTTAAATGAAAACTGTATCATCAGTCCTAGTGGAGGCAATATCCAGTCTCCAAAGGACTAAATGATAATCTTTTGTGGCAAGACCTAGATCTGGCCAAGGTTACAAAAAAACAAACTGCTGCACTTAAGGTTCCTAAAAGCACAGTGGCCTCCATAATCCGGAAGATGTTTGGGACGACCAGAACCCTTCCTAGAGCTGGCCGTCCGGCCAATCTGAGCTATCGGGAAGAAGAGCCTTGCTGAGAGAGGTAAAGAAGAACCCAAAGATCCCTGTGGCTGAGCTCCAGAGATGCAGTCAGGAGATGGGAGAAAGTTGTAGTCAACCATCACTGCAGCCCTCCACCAGTCGGGGCTTTATGGCAGAGTGGCCTGACAGAAGCCTCTCCTCAGTGCAAGACACATGACACACTGGTCTGATGAGACCAAGATAGAACTTTTTGGCCTTAATTCTAAGCGGTATGTGTTGAGAAAACCAGGCACTGCTCATCACCTGTCCAATACAGTCCCAAAAGTGAGGCATGGTGGTGGCAGCATCGTGCTGTGGGGGTGTTCTTCAGCTGCAGGGACAGGACAACTGGTTACAATCGAGGGAAAGATGAATGTGTCCAAGTACAGGGATATCCTGGACCAAAACCTTCTCCAGAGTGCTCAGGACCTCAGACTGGACTGAAGGTTTACAGCTAAAATAACGAAGGAGTGGCTTCACAACAACTCTGTTCTTGAATGGCCCAGCAAGAGCCCTGACTTAAACCCAATAGAGCATCTCTGGAGAGATCTAAAAATGGCTGTCCACCAACATGGCTGTTATCATCTAACCTGACAGAACTGGAGAGGATCTGTGAGGAATGGCAGAGGATCCCCAAATCCAGGTGTGAAAAACTTGTTGCATCTTTCCCAAAAAGACTCATGGCTGTATTAGATCAAAATAGTGCTTCTACTAAATACTAAGCAAAAGGGATTTGAAACGTATTGCGAATAAACAGAAAGCAACAAGACAGAAACGACACGCTTCACCTTTTAAGTACTGTATTCACTAAACAAACATTTATGTTTCTCTTGAAGCAACAGCCCTGCAAAAATTCAAAAGGATTAGCATTTTTATTTCTAACAGAAATCAGGTTTGCAAAATCCTTTCAAATTGGGTTAGAGACTAACGTGGTTTGCTACTGAAGTTCGACACGAGCCTGTAGCTCTGAAGTACAGGTTGCGTCTCCACACACATCTCTCAGAGGCTACACGAGCAGCTCTCAAATAAATAGGCCTCTAAAGCCGGTTCACAGCAGATGACTTTCAAAGCTTTTTGCTGCAGGGCACAATTTGCTCTACTTTCTTGTCTTAAGAAAAACTGCATGTCAGTTCCTTCCCAAAATATGAAGAGTCAAAAAAAGGTATCAAATAGAAATTTCCACTCTTCATCTGCCTGGAAAACTGCCGAATTTGTCTCAGCTCCCCTGACTGCTACCACATTAAAAGGGCCTGAGATGATATACAGCCTCACTGAGCTGTCTGTCTCTCTCTGCTGGGAAGAGAGACGATGCGCTGAAATTAATGTATGGCACATATATCAAAATAGCTCTGAGGCACAGAACTGTGATTCAGCAGTAATGTATGCCACACATCTGTAAACGAGGGGGAAATCATTCCCAATGTTTATTTTCCTTCTGAGGCCCCAAGTTATTTTTCTGTTGGTATGTCCAGCATCCTCAAAGACCACAATGACAGGAATGTAAGAAATACAGCAAGACCACTGAAAAGTTAAAGCAGCAATCCCCTTGCCCGACATACACATATTTGGGCGTTTCATCAAATATGTATGCTTTTGGTCCTATATGGACTTTTAGAAAAACAGTGGCCAGCAGTTGGTCATATGCAATCCTCAAAAGGAGAACAGCATAATTTTAATCATTTTTCCTTAACCAAACAATAACTTTTCTATCTTTTTCAAATTATGTATTCTGTGGCGTAAATAACATTTAGTAACTTGATTTGACCAAAAATTAGCTTGGCATTAACATTATTGGATTTGTTGGAAACAGTATGTCTTTAGATCATAACAGTTTTAAATAGTTGCAATAATTAATATTTTGTGATGCACTATGACCATTCTTTACATAAGGTGTCTTGTGGCCATGAGCCTCACCTTATTCAGAAAACTAATAGAGAAAAATTACATATAACAGTTTCTAAAAACAAATGCTTTATGTAGGTACTGTATGTATGTACAGTACTGTGCAAAAGTCTTCGGCCACTAGTATTTTCATCAACCAAAAATGGTTTTAAGTCGGGTATTTCTATCTTTTGTGGTAGCGTTTCTGTTGGAAATATCCGTTTACCTTTCCAAACATTATTTTTGTCATGAATTGTAATAATGCAGTGAGATTATTGTCTGCACAAGGAGTCTGTCAACAGTCAGTGCTCCACACAGAGATCTGATCTGATCATCATCAGTCTGTCTGGAATGACATGAAGTAACAGAACAAACTGAGACCGACTAAATCAAGAAGAACTTTGGCAACGTCTCCAAGATGAAGAAATAAAACTTACCTGGAAAGCTACCTGAACAACTATGGGCAAGTGTACCTCAGAACAGAAGCTGTTTTACCAAAAGCTGTAATTCCAAATATTTATTTGATTTAGATAATAGAAGTTAATTGATAAATGAAATCTATTTATGTAATTATTTTTGAAAGCATCCTCATTTTACAGCATTTTTACACTACTGTAGCTTTGCAGGTAGGTTTTTTTTTTCTTCTCGTCGCCACAGTTCTTCTGGATTTAGTCGGTCTCGGTTTGTTCTGTTACTTCATGTCATTCCAGACAGACCGATGATGATCAGATCAGATCTCTGTGTGAAGCACTGGAAGTTGCCAGACTCCTTGTGCAGACAATAATCTCACTGAATTATTACAATTAATGACAAAAATAATGTTTGCAAATGTAAACTGATATTTCCAACTGACACGCTACCGCAAAAGATAGAAATAACCAACTTAGAACTACTTATTTGTTGGTGGAAATTGTTGGTGAAGACTTTTGCACAGTACTGTATGTATATAGGTTTTGCTTCAGGGTACAAACTTCTTGGTACAAATTATGGCTAAGAAAGCACAGACACACACTTCTCTCTCCTACCATTGTCAGGAAGCTCCTTTAGCACTCCCTGCTCAATCAGTTCCTGTCTTGGCCTCCTCATCGACATCTTTCTTTCCAAAACTGTGGGGAGAACAAAAACACCATATAAAAATCACAAGATACATGCTTATCTACACCTTAATGGTTTTTATACCCTAATTCTGAAATTGAATAATATCATTTGAATAAGTAGAATTTTAAAACATTTGGAAATTAATAATACATGTTAACACTTTACTGTTTCAACTAACATGAACAAACAATGAACAATACATTTATTACAGTAAATGTTAACTAAAGTTTATAAAAAAATAGTTTATGTTAGCTCACAGTGCATTAACTAATGTAAACAAACACAACTTGTGATTTTAATAATGCATTAGTAAATGCTAAAACTAGCATTAACTAAGATTAATAAATGTTGTAGAAGTCTTCAAGTAAAACCAGTTGCGACTACGGGGCAAAGTGATTTTAAAATCATCTAATTATTGTTTAAAACATCTGAGAAAACATACATAACAAAGGAAAGAAAACATTAACAAACATCAGGCTGTGATTTAAGGAAAAAAGTCAAGGAAAGGAAAGCTCTTTTCCAACATAAACATGAAAAAAAAACAAAGGACCTTCTGAAGTTTCCTTAAACTTCTCGCTGCTTTTCTTCTTCCTCCACTTCCAGGGTTTGAAGATCTTACCCAGGGTAGAGAACTTGCCCTTACGCTTGGGAGGAGGGGTGCCGTCACCTGCCGTGCCCCCTTCGCTCCCTGTGCTGCTGTGCTGGTGGTCACCTTCATCATCTGGAGGAGAGACAGAGAATCAATCCCCTGACTGACCCGTCATACACAGGGCATCTCAATGGCTCCGAGAAGCCTTGAGTCAGAACTCAAACTTTGTGTTGTGCAGAGTTTACGTAAACATTATATATAGCTTGCCACATCAGGATAAATTATAATACTGTGCCATCGCACAACATACTGTCCCATATATGCAGCTGTGTCCTGTGCACTGGCTTGAACTCAAAGATGCTCTCATGCACAAAATACTTAATACCGCAACCCTTCTCCAACCTCAATATCAAAACATACTAAACTGCTGAGCCTCCTTAGACTCACTATTGTTTTAGACCCCAACGCAGAGTGTTTTCTGGCGGCTCTCGTGAAAAGACGACAGATCCCCATTGCGGACCTCAATCACATCTCAGCATGGTGAGCTGGCCAGAGGCCACTGCTTCCCCACGTTACACACTCACATTCCTATCAGGTTCAGCACTGCCAAGAGACTCACAATCTCACATCTTTGGCCCATCAAGTGGATGCTGAACATGGCTTTGAACATTCTGGTTGATGGGGCTGGCTGGGCCTCACTGTACTCTCTTTTATACACTGATGAAGAAGCTGTGTCTCCAATTAGAACATTGAGCTACAGTACACAACAAAATTTGCCATTTGGAGAATATCTGTCTATAAACGTGCCTGTTTGGCTGTGACAATTATGACTCACTGTGCCTCATTTACGAAATATAGATACATAGTCACTTTGAATCCAACCCATAGATGTACAGTTATCTTAGATAACTCAATCCAGGATTTTCCAAATTATAGCAATCAAATCGTCTTGGCTAGAAAACCAAAGCAACCAAAGCACCCTCAAGCCAGAGCATCTGACATTTTTCAGCTAGCTAAAACATATGTTAATGGAATTTTTATTGTAAGGCATATGGCCTATTATTATTATTTTTTTTTCTTTTTTTTTCTTCTTCATTTATGCAATATTCTGAAGCCAAACCTGAGAAAGTACTGTACACGCGCCCTATTTATGAATGATTAGAGTTCAGTAACATACGTTTTCTTTTAAATTGTTGTTGCTTGTGAATCCATAGGAGAGTTTTTTTGGGAAGGTCTGTTTTTATTACTCTGTATAACTCAGAATTTACTACTATATTTACGAATGCTTCACGAATGAGGCCCATTGTCTGTATTGAAATACTTTAAAGTGAAGTACATTTTTAAAGTATACGTTTACTTCAAGAATAACATTTTCTGATCATTTACTCACCCACATGTGGAAAGATCACGTGAGGTTAGTCTGTCTGTGTACTCAAAAAGGTAGGGTAGGGGGAAAAAAAGACCCTAAAAATCACCCTACCCTACAGATTGTTTTGCAAGATAAGATCCTTATTCCTTGGCTGGGACTATGTAGAGAGCCCTTTGAAGCTGCACTGAAATTGCAATTTGGACCTTTAACCCGCTGAGTTTCACTGAAGTCCACAAAAAGAAGAAAAATCCTGGAATTCCTTCCCTTAAAACCCTTAAAGGTGAGTAAATTATCAGGACAAGTGAACTAATCCTTTAATAAATTTATACTTTAACTCAGGATAAGGATTCGGCAGAGCGATCAAGTGACAGTAAAACCTACATACAGCTACATTTACAGAGAATACAATTGCATATTATTTACTACAGAAAGTGTGATTAATAATAATATACTTTATTATTAATAGACTTTAAGACATCTGATATTTTCAGGTTTTCAGGCTGTTTTTCTTTCAGTAATGTTTTTTTCTATAAAACATGGCATGTTAATTAACCACAGATAAAAAAATAAAAAAAAACTTAAAAAAAAAATAAAAAGATAAATAAAACCTAAAAATTACATCTAGGAACCAGTCACTAATTCATTAGGTGGCTGCAAGATGCCTATAACCATCCTGATCAATTCCTAATCTGCAAAATGTCAAATTTAATAACCTTCATTTGCAAAGGGCTTCACTGTAGTCTTTGGCACAGTGCAGCCGACATTCAAATATTTGCTAGATCACCTTTAAACTACTTAATACTTCTCACTTACATAAAAATGAAAGGCATTTTAACATAAAGCCCAGTAAAAACAGAATGCCCCTTGAGACCTACTATGTAGTGTAAGATAAGTAAATATAAGCAACCAACACCTGCAACCCACAAATCAACAGGGTGGAAAACCCATTAGAGCATAGAAGGCAAAACAGGCAACATAACTCACGAAGCTCAATAAACAGGTCCAAATTGCTCCTTAATTATGTAAACACTAATACGGTGTCCCCTATTATTACATTTTAGTGTGTGAATGCATCAGTTTACCTGGACTCCAGCTGCCATAGCAACTTGTTTGAAAGCAGCAAGCCATACAAGCGTCCACTTCCTTTCCTGTTTGGCGTTTCCAAATCAATAAGAACGTGAGGGAAAATGTTGAAGTAGGAAAACGAACGGAAAAGCTCAATACGAATTAAAACTGACCATACATCCAACAGTTCAGATGGAAGACGGAGTCTGAGGAACAGACAGTGCCACAACTCCCAAAAGTGTGAGGACTCCCAGTTACATAAGAAGTGTAAAAGCCAGAATGTCTCACAAAGGGAAACACGGCCATCCGAAAATAAGAGCTGCACCCCAGACAGCTAAGAAACACTGGCAGTCGACCACACATCCATAATCAGGTCCTAAAAGCACAGGAGTCCCAGCCTTTGGAAAGACAATCAGCGAATGACGCACATCCACTGAGTTCGGTGAGAAAACAGACCAATGTGTTACGCAGAGACCATCCAGCTGCATTAAACTTGAGCAGCCTGAGTCAAGATATTAGCCCTTAATGGATCAGACATCACTAATAGCGGCGAGATAAGTGAGCTAGTTGGAAACAGATCCGGAAGACTGGGCTCCAAATGATACGCCGTGGAGCTAAAGATGTCACTTTGAGTACCAGGAGTGAGGTGTTTAAAGAACGAAAGGCTGTGCATTAATGGCAGGGAGAGATTCAGTTTGCCTTGGAAAACAGAGGGGGGCGAGGCCTGGGAAACAGAGGGAGGAAACGGCACTCCACCCTGATCCTAAAGCGGGGAGAGAGAGGGGGAAGAGAACCAAAAATGACCCCCCTCCCACTCACCACAGCGTGAAACGGGAAAACAGCAGATAAAACAAAAACAACAGCATATCAATGAATGTGTATTTCAAGTCCATTCTACACAGACGTGCTTTTACTTTATTTTATCAGACAGACGGATACTAACAGACTGCTGACACAATCATATATGGATATCATTTTCTTACGTACTTCAGGGTATTGCATCAATATTTTTCATTAAACTACCTTTGAAAAGTTGGGGGCCAATAATATATATATATATATACACATATTTTTTTGTCTCTTCTGCTAACGAAGGCTGCATTTATTTAATAAAAAGTGCACTGAATCAGTAAAGTTTCAAAAGCCAAATCACAATATGAAATCACTCATTATGCTGATTAGATAAATATTTCTTGGGCATTAACATTTTTTGGAACACAATATTTTATGGAAAACATTATTCCTTACATAATATATATATATATATATGAAATATATTAAACGTAAAATAAAAAGTAAAAAAAATAATAAAATAAGAATTAAAATAAAGTAAAAATAAAATAAAATAATAAAGAAATTAAAATGAAAAAAGAAATCTTATATATATATATATATATATGTATATGTATATATGTATATGTATATATATGTATATGTATATATGTATATATATATATAAAATACAAAATATATATATATAACAATAAAATATAACAAAATATATATATATATATTTTTAAATAAAATAAGCAAATAAAAAAAATCTAATCAGATGAAATGAAACACTAAAACACTAAAATAAACACATCACAACACAAAAAAAGACAACATGAAATACAGGCAATTGTAAATTTTTAGAGAGAAAAGGGATATAATCTTGGGATGTGCTAAAATCTAAAAACAGGTCCAGACAAATTGTATTGAGGTATAAATCTCTGCATGAAGTAGCTGCCAATACGCGCCCTATAATACACAAATAAAGCTGAATCTGGACACATGCCATTTCTTCCCACCGAATGATCCCAGTACTCTCAAAAGATGTTTAACTGTTTCTCAAAGGATATGGCACTGACTGCTTATTCCACTATAATGAGTTTGGCTTACCCTCTATTGGCCAAGTGATTTGAAAGACCTCTCAGCTACATTACCTAACCAGACTGAAACAATCGAGCACTTAAGCAGAACAGCACGAACTCAAAACCATTTTACACAGCCCTCACCACATCACAGAGCGAAACAAAATCCAATTGTCTTCCAAAGAGCGTCTCATACTGTTCTTGCAATGTCCTCTGCATTCTGTCACCCACCACAAAGCATTTTTAGCACCTCTTATATAAAACCGATCCTTATGACCGATTAGTTGACTTGTCATTCAGGTAACCCACCAACTAGTCGACTTTGAAAACCATGCCCAAACATGAGTTAACATGTGCATTTGTACATGCAAATCCAGAGCCAGAGGCTTGAGGTGTATATGCTAAGCAGATGAGAGGAGGAGTGTGTAGGCAGTTGTGTTGTCGGAAATAAGGCCGGCATTCAGCCTGGAGCAGCTTGTTTCATTATGTAACAGTCTGTCTCCGCAGGGAGAAACCATGAAGAGTCAATCACTGCCCTTCCGCTACATACCACCCCCTTATGCATTGCTGTATATGCACAAATAACTACGGTCTCTCATTCCAGACAGTCTTGTTTCGCAGACATATTTAATGTATAGTTCTTCTTAAATCTCCGCTTCAAATTATCAAACAAACAAAAAAAAAGATGACAAACATACACATTGACAAACAAATTGACTTACCGACAGTAAGAAATTTCAGATGTGAATCTTAAGGAGATGTATTCTTGCAATCACAAACAGCAAACAAATTCAAAGACACAATTGCAGCTCAACAAAGGAGCAGATTGCATGAGTTGTAAAACCTGGACTATTTTTAAACTTGAAACGGCATTTTAAAAACGTAACACTTGAGATGAGATGCTCAAAAACCGCATGAGACATAATACAATTGCCAAAGACTACTAAACATGCATCTATGTATATGTATATGTATATGGGGCTGGAAGCATCATGCTCTGAAGGTGTTTTTCTGCACAGGGGACAGGACGACTGCACTGTATGAGAGGATAATCGGGGGCATGTATTGTGACATATTGGACAAAAACCTTCTTACCTCAGTCAGAGCATTAAAGATAGGTCGTGGCTGGGACTTCCAACATGACAATGACCCAAAGCACACAGGCAGGAAAACCAAGGAGTGGCTCCGTAAGAAGCATATCAAGGTTCTAGAGTGGCCTAGCCAGTCTCCAGACCTAAATCCAATTGAAAATCTTTGGAGGGAGCT
>JAUMHQ010000076.1:14322133-14334088 GCA_032361165.1 Enteromius paludinosus
CTAGTTCATGCATTCATGACCTCTAGACTGGACTATTGTAATGCACTACTAGGTGGTTGTCCCGCATCTTCAATAAACAAGCTACAGATAGTCCAAAATTGTCATCCCATGGTAACTAGGAATTCACAAGCTCCAGCCTGGATCCAGGACACTTAAGAAGAGATGATACCAACCCCACAGAGGACTTCATATGATGACAACCCTGAAACAACACACAGCACTACCGAACTCTGCTACTAATTTACAGGTATAATGTTCCTTGTCTGTTTGATAACGTCATTAATTGATCTTTACCTCACATCTATGCCATATGTACTTGTACAAGCTACTACTACATATACTGTAAAACTTTACTTTGGGTAGAGCTGCTTTGCAATGATATGTATCATGAAAGGCGCTCTACAAATAAATTTGAATGGAATTGAATTCAGACATACTACATCTGCAATGATTCCTAAATCCGTAATGATTAAACTTTTACAGCCTATTCTTCGAATATGACGCGCCCTCTCCCGTGGCCTCATGGTGTTGGGTCTTGTGGTTAATCCCCTATTTTCTGCTGTCTCTTGTGTTGTGTTTTGACTTTGACAGTTCTCCGCATGCTCATTGTTTTCTTTGTTCTGCTCTGTGTCCGCCCTCCCTTGATTTCTGATCGCTTGCTCTCCTGCCTTTCACCTGTTTCTCGTTCATCTAGTTATCTTCTCCCTTTATTAGGTTTTCTGTTTTGTCATTATGTGTCAGACTGTTAAAGTTGGTACATCTGTCAGTTTACCTGTATAGTAGAATTTTGCTTCGTCTCGCCAGGCTCCGCCGCTTGTGACTGTGCGCGGCTTCTCGGTCTACTGTTTTTCGAATACTATGAATTTGGACAAATTACTCGCCTTGCATACTGTTTTTTCTGCATACTATATAGTACGGAAGTATGCAATTTCGGATGCATTAAGTATGTTTTTTAATATTTAATCAAAAATATAGTAAAACCAGTAATGGGTCACACTTTATATATATAGGTGCCCTTAACTACTATGTTCTTGCATCAAAAAATAAGTAGCCTGCAATTTACTTATTGCGTTCATAATTTATGCAGATTACTTTTGTTGCTATTGAGGAGGCATACAAGTAAGGTTAGGGACAGGTTTGGTAATATGGGTAGATTTAAGTGTGGGTTAAGGTGTAAGAGATGGTTTAAAGTATAATTATACATGTAATTACAGATGAAAGTGAAAAGTGAAAATGAAATGACTTGTGGCCAGGTATGGTGACCCATACTTGGAATTTGTGTTCTGCATTTAACCCATCCAAAGTGCACACACGCATCAGTGAACACACACCCAGAGCAGTGGCCAGCCAATGCTGCAGCGCCCAGGGAGCAGTTGGGGGATCGGTGCCTTGCTCAAGGGTCTCACCTCAGTCATGGTATTGAAGGTGGAGACGGTCGTACACAAACATGTATGTACACAAAGTGCAATGTACATTTTCTTAAAAAAAAAAAAAAAGATTTCAAAAAGTTTTACCATCTATCACAGTTACTCACACTGAAAAAAATAACTATTATATGCTCATAAGGATCAACAAAAGCTGCTAAGATGAAAGAAAAAAAAAAGTTCAATATCTGACCGCCACCGCTGAGACCTTTACAGTTTTACACCCACAGCAATCATACACCTGCTATTTCATATCTCCCACCTGTTGGTAAAAATACAAACAGATTAATTCTGAAGCACAGTAGAGTGTTTGCATTTGAGAGAAAGCTAGGTTGGTATTGTAGTTACTGAAAGCAAAGTGGATCTTCACCAGCGTGTCTTTGTCTAGCATATAGAGACTAAGAAGAAAGACAACAAGAACCCATTGAAGTGAAACAAAATAAACAGTGTCTTCTGTAGGGCTGTATATTCATTGAAGCCACTGAGGTAAAGTGGACCCTGTATAGAGTCAAGGCAAGTTCACAATAACATTCACAGCCCTGTTCCTCAGGCCTAAGAATACGAGGATACAAAGAGAAAGTGAAATAAAAGTAAGACTGCAAGAACCTCTTCACTCTGCTACATCCTTATTATTATTGTAGACTCATCTTGAATTATTGAACGCTTCAGAACTTATGATAACTCCAGTGCACTCAGAGGCTGAACGATTGACTCAGCCTTGACTTGTTGGGGTTACTTACAGCAATTTGCTTGTTTATCTTGCATTATCGATTGTTAAGCTAAAGCAAGAATATAAAAAAGTATGTGTGCTAGATAACTCTGACAACTCTATTTTTTAGCACTCAATTTATGCTGATGTTACCTCATTGTTTTAATGTTTGAGGTACTAGTATAGAGACCATGTTACTACTAGTACTATAGTAGTAAATTATAAAAATGTGTTAATTAAAACACAGTTAATATTAACCAGTAATAGTTTATAGTAATGAGGCAATTAACATTATTGCGATTTTCAACCTGTTGTTGAAAAATATAACTTATAAATATAATCGGTTATAAGATTTGAAAAAGTCATGAACTGTCAACCCTAAAAGATATACAGTATATAATGTTTTTTGAGGTTTTTTTTCATTGTTTACTCACTGTTTTGTGAATAGATATCCAAAGTTAAAGTCTTTACTCTGTCCAACTGATTTTTATCACCAGAGCTGCTTAAAACCTGCTGTTTTCTCCACAAATCTATTTAAAAATAATTAAGATGCTCTTCAGCACATTTCTACTAACGCTTATGTTAATTAGTGCTGTTAATGTAACCCGATGCTGGGATGACAGTAGGAGGCTTATAGCCAATGATGGTGACATCTCATCGACTTTTGCAGGCCTGTGTCATCCTTTCTTTTACCTAATCGCTCAGGGTTGGACAGACAGGATTGTTTTCATCTGGAAATGGTGCATGCTGTCGTTGAGGATAGTTTACACACAGACAGACACAAACACTGTGAGACACTTCATATTAGCGATGTGACCTCTTGTGGAAATAGAGGGTGAAAGAGTTGTTTGTATGCTCAGATGTTCTCATCTTATCTGCTCTTCTGATATCATTGAAAAAGCAGTCAGGTTAAAAGTCTTAGGCAGCAGTTTTAAGTCCAAATCCTTCCTGGGTACTTACAGATGCCAAGTGATGTTGTTAGCCAAAAAACATAAAAACAAATTGGCAACAAGGTTACACCTGCTATATATATTAATGTTTAAACTTAACAGCTGCCTTACTAACTATTAATAGGCAGCAATTTATTAAGGGAAAAGCTGTAGTTAATAGCGAGTGTTACCATATTGTAATGTGTTACCAATTGTTTCTTTTTTTTTTTGTATTAATCTTAACTTTATACTTATTTGTAATTAAACAAAAGAAATAAAATCACCTTTAATTAAAATGTATTTTATATTATTCAAAGAATCCTAAACATGTATCGTGCTTCCCCTAGAAATGTAAAGCAACTTTCAAATGTAAAGTGATTTCTGATCATTTTTTGAATTAAATATATTCAGCATTGATAAGCATAAGAAACTTCTTTCGTCGTCAACACAAAACCTTTAGACAATAATCTATCCTTTAATGTAAAATGAAAAGACCATCTGGATGATCCAGAGGAGTTATGGGAGAAAGTCCTGTGGTCTGATGAGACCAAAGTCGAACTTTTTGGTCTTGACTCCATTCGCCGTGTTTGGAGGAAGAAGAATGATGAGTATCATCCCAATAATACCATACCTACAGTGAAGCATGGGGCTGGAAGCATCAGCTCTGGGGGTGTTTTTCTGCACAGGGGACAGGACGACTGCACTGTATTAAGGAGAGGATGAACGGGGCCATGTTTTGTGACATCTGGACAAAAACCTCCTTCTCTTAGTCAGAGCAGATGGGTCATGGCTGGGTCTTCCAACATGACAATGAGCCAAAGCACACAGCCAGGAAAACCAAGGAGTGGCTCCGTAAAAAGCATATCAAGGTTCTAGAGTGGCCTAGCCAGTCTCCATGGGCGTAAATCCCATGACATATAATACAAATATGTTTATTGTCCCCCCTACTGTTAAATGAAATTTACGCCCATGCCAGTCTCCAGACCTAAATCCAATTGAAAATCTTTGGAGGGAGCTGAAACTCTGTGTGGCTCAGCGACAGCCCCGAAACCTGACAGATCTAGAGAAGATCTGTGTGGAGGAGTGGGCCAAAACCCCTCCTGCAGTTTGTGCAAACCTGGTGAAGAACTACCTAGAACCGTTAGACCTCTGTAATTGTTAACAAAGGCTTCTGTTCCAAATATAATTTTTTTTTGACTCAAGTGATCAAATACTTATTTAACACAGTAATTCTCAAATAAATTGTTAAAAAAATCATACAATGTGATTTCCAGATTCTTCTTAGATTCTGTCTCTCACGGTGGAAATGCACCTATGCTGAAAACTGTAGACCCCTCCATGATTTCTAAGTAAGAGAACTTGCAAAATCACAGGGTCATCAAATACTTATTTACCTCACTGTTTATACACACTGCTCAAAACAATAAAGGGAACACTTAAACAACACAATGTAACTCCAAGTCAATCACACTTCTGTGAAATCAAACTGCCCACTTAGGAAGCAACACTGATTGACAATCAATCAAGACCCAGGAGATGTGGAGGTGGACCCAGGAGATGTGGAGGTGGCCGTAGGATGGCAGCAGGGCTGCTACCTCCGCCTTTGTGCAAGGAGGAACAGGAGGAGCACTGCCAGAGCCCTGCAAAACGACCTCCAGCAGTCCACAAATGTGCATGTGTCTGCTCAAACGGTCAGAAACAGACTCCATGAGGGTGGTATGAGGGCCCGATGTCCACAGGTGGGGGCTGTTCTTACAGCCCAACACCGTGCAGGACGCTTGGCATTTGCCAGAGAGCAAGATTGGCAAATTCGTCACTGGCGCCCTGGGCTCTTCACAGATAAAAGAAGGTTCAGACTGAGCACATGTGACAGACGTGACAGAGCCTGACTGCCATTAGGTACCGAGATGAGATTCTCAGACCCCTTCTAAGAACATATGGGTTCCTCCTAATGCAAGACAATGCTAGACCTCATGTGGCTGGAGTGTGTCAGCAGTTCCCACAAGACGAAGGCATTGATGCTATGGACTGGCCCATCCGATCCCCAGACCTTAATCCAATTGAGCACACCTGGGACATCATGTCTCGCTCCATCCACATGTTGCACTACACAGACTATCCAGGAGTTGGTGGATGCTTTAGTCCAGGTCTGGGAGGAGATCCCTCAGGAGACCATCCTCCACCTCATCAGGAGCATGCCCAGGCGTTGTAGGGAGGTCATACAGGCACGTGGAGGCCACACACACTACTGAGCCTCATTGTGACTTGTTTTATGGACATTACATCAAAGTTGGATCAGCTTGTAATGTGTTTTTCAACTTCAATTTTGAGTGTGACTCCAAATCCAGACATCCATTGGTAAATAAATTAAATTTCCATTGATAATTTGTGTGTGATTTTGTTGTCAGCACATTCAACTATGTGAAGAACAAAGTATTTAATAAGTATATTTCATTCATTCAGATCTAGGATGTGTTATTTTAGTGTTCCCTTTATTTTTTTGAACAGTGTATATACATATACACACACACGTTGTAAGGGATAAAAAGTTTCAGATGCTCACAGCAAACTGACATTTTGCCGCAAGGAGAGACCACAGCAAACAAATACAGAGGCAGAGGAAACAGTGAGCAGAGTCCACTGAGAGAACAAAGAAGCCTGTATTGTGACACGAAACCTTGCAGTGCTGTTTGGCTGAGGAACAGTACAGATTTGATAGCTTCCTCTGTGCAGTAACTGAATGTCAGCTGCGCTTTGTCTCCTTGTTTGTCATCACTATCGGTGGCGTTTCACACACTGCACTGGGGGAAACCGCACAAAGATCATCGGGATTCAGACTTCAGGCTTTTCTCCACAAACAGAGGAAAGTTGACACCTGAAGGCCCGACGTAAAGCAAGATACAAGACATTTTGAGACTAGCTCAACAGCACTTTAATCAAAACAAAGAAGCTATGGTGACCAAAAACATGGACAAACAGTTTGGGTTTGAAACATATTTTTCAAGTGTTGACATTGCTGTAATAAGGATGCTTCGCCTCACGAATTAAGCACACTGACCATTTCAGAACAAAATGAACAAAGATCTGCTACAGAGGGAAGAACAAAGAATAACCTCCAGATGACAGCCAGCTCAGTTTATAATAACAGCTGACAAAAATATACAGTTCCTGTAGCTTCACACAACGTGAAATTATGCGAGTTCAATAACGAGGACCAAAAAAGACAGAATTCTTAAGAATTTCTCCACAGACACTCAAAGACCTCCACTGCTCTCCCGCTCGTCTCCATGTCTGGTTTCCTTCCACTCACAGTTGAGACCCACTGCTGAGTCATAACCAGTTCCTGCTGTGAAGAAGTCAAGCTGAGGTAATGCTTGCTGAGATTAACGCTTCTTAAACCTAGCGAATCGGCTCACTGCTTGCTTCCTACATTGGCATCTGCTTTCGAAGAGAGTTTCTTAGCGTCTTTGGAAGCCCAAAACTTTGAATAGAGATTGCCATTAGCATGTCGTTGAGCTAATGACCATAAAACACTTCCTTGGCATGAAGTCATACTGAGTCTGTGTATAACTCTTTACTAATAATCTTCCCAAACCATTGTGATCGGACTAATCCGTGTGAATCAGTACAAAATTAACAGTTTTGTTATATATTAAAACGAAAAAAATGATAAAAAGGAGGTTTCCTTTTCATTAACAAAACGTGTTCATCTGTCATGATTTTACCTCTTATTTTATTTTTACTTGGCAAACTTTAAAGACCACATTATACTGGAAGGTCATTATGCGAAGTGCTCTTTTGTTATGTTTTTTTCACAGCGTTCTGGGATTGCATTGTCCAAAATGGACAGCCTATATGATATAAAGCAGCATGATTAATTTACCTGTTTTTTGGAACTACCTTCATCCCTGAAGTGTACCTACGATGCCTTAAAATCCTACATCCATAGGCGTTTTTCTTGACTCACCCAACTGTGCGCAGGAGTTTTGAGGTGCAGTCTCTAGAGGGAACGTCTGTCCCATGCTCCAGCCCCCAAAGGGCCTCCGTTTGCAGCTCCTGCCCAGGTGCACTCCAGTGGACAGTAGCAGCAATCCAGGTTCCCCCAAACCTTCTGTTTTCCTTTCGGCTTCAAAGAACCCCTTTCCTGTTACCTAGCATCAATCTCATGCTTCCTTCCACACCTTTCAAGCCAATGTTCCCAAACTCCTTTCTCCCTCTTCTTTGAGTGGATCTCATGCAAACAGCCTTTCTTTTTTTCCTCCACTCCTCCTCCTGCAACTCTCTCCACCCCCTCTCCCTCTCTCACATGGGACCCTCCCTCCATAGCACTTTCTCTCCCTCCACTTTATAAACCAGCTTGCAAAGCAGATCAGCATAGACTCAGATGGATGCCTATCATTCCTTAAAGCAGAGGTCAAAGTGTAAAGTGAGTGTGTGTGGGCTTGCGTTTGATAATGAAAAGCAAAGAAAAAAAAAAAGAAAAAGAAAAAAAAAACAAAAAAAGAGCAAGGGATTAAAGGAAAGTTCTGCCAGCGGAGGGAGAGATGGTATCAGCTCGGAAGACATTTGACCTTGTAGTTATGGAGAACACAAAAGGAAGAGGAACTGTTCATCAAAAAACATCTAAAAAACAGGTCCTCATGTTAGTGAACATTTTAAATGAGATGTGAAATTTCCCTGACATAAATAAGAAGATACTGACGACTTTGTTAAAAAGTTTGGGTGTTTCTAAAAGAAGCCTTTTATTCCCATCAAAGCTGCATTTACTTGATCAAAAACACAGTACAAAAAAAATTTCAACTGTAACTTTTGTAATTAGTCAAGTTTTCAGTGTTTCATGACCCTTCAGAAATCAATTTAATATACCAAGTATGCTAAGAATTTTTTTTTCATTATTTTATAATTGATGTTGACAACATCTGTGCTGCCTAATATTTTTAAGAAAATGCTGATTTTGTTTTTCAAATGGATTAGTTGTAACATTTTAAAAGTCTTTACCGCATTCTTGTATTTCTTTAAAAAAATCTTAATGATCTCTAAAAATTTGAAAGCAAATATAAACTACAGAATATTGTGGACAGGTTACATGAACAACTATTATGACTCTCTCGTGTCCTTTGTAAAGCTTAAAAGCTCCAGCCCCAAGGAGCAAGTCTTCAACATTTCTCTTTCACAAAAGAAATAAAGTCAGTCATGCTTGGAATGACATGAGGGTGAGCAAACGACAATAGGTTATTTATGGGTTAAATGTGCTTTTTATGATTTATACTAAATACTGGCATTTGCCCTAAACAAACCCTCTGCTTTACTTAAAATTCAATGTATTAGTATACACTCAGTGATCAGTGGATCTGTACTCCTGCCCTCTGCACTTTAGTAAATATTCATCCACAGGAATCCCAAGAATGCAATTTCATCCAGCAGAGTACATTAGCAGAGAATGGGAATGTGGAAGTGTGTAGCTGTGTAACTTGACTACAGCAGATCGCACTCCTAATCCTATTTCCTACGGCCTGCCACAGAGTGTAACAAAGTGAATCTATACCAAACCCCTGAATTACACGGATGTGTATAAACGCTTTCTTTTGATGGGAAACATCAGTCATGGACCAGATCCTTCCTATGATCAACAATGCTTCAGATCTTTGGTCACCATCCATGCATGTGTGATCACGCATTCTTGTGTTCAAAATCAGCCAGACGAAGCACAAAAGACATAATGATACATCTTTAATATATTTGGTCACATCTTATACAGACATCCAAGTCAAGCGATCAAGTGTACATTACTGCACATTCATTAGTGCACGAATGAACAGCAATAATTTCCTGCGGGTGAATATTCAGGTGACTTCACCCACAGCTGAAGGAAAGTAATTTAGGCTTATTACACACATGCTTTGGAAAACCTTTTTCTCAATTTCAAAATTTATTAGAACAATATTTATTTGTTCTCATGCCATGACTAAGGATTACTGTGCGTTCACACCGCCGCCGGCGAGAGCGTCAAAATCCGCCCTGGCCGCCCTGCCAACGACGCTACAGAGATTGTTTGGACGCTCTGACATAGATTGAATTCTTGTCTTGTATTTAAAGAGGTCAAGTTGTTGCGATTGGGGTGCTAATAACTAATATAACTAATAGGGTCGGAACCAAAGTTTACAGGACTGCGTTATCTGGAATCTGCTAAAGGGGTGGACTTCCACATTCTGATTGGTTGCTGCCGAACCGCGTCATAGCTCATTACCATAACGTTGACTTGATATCAACTCTCCTTGACGCTCTGGCCGTCCAAGATGCGCTGCGCCGCTGCTCGCCACCGGCTCACGTTGAAAATTAATGACTACTAGTATAGTGTGGTCATGACGGTTTACCCCAAAATTACAAATAGTCATCGTGTACTCACCCTCAATGGGTGCAATATTGCTTGGACCTTAATTTTCTTAGATCTATTCGTTCTTGAGGATACATAAATAACAGTTAATGTGTGTAAATGATGGTTAATGAGGGTAAATTATGAAAATTATTGGGTGAACTATCCATTTAAAATGTGTTATTAGCTTACGATATATATAACAATTAGCAATCAACAAAATTACTATATATTAAAAAAACAGACATTTTTTTAATTATAATAACATTTCTCAATATTACTGTTTTTACAGTATTTATGATACAAATTCTTTTAAAAATCTTACTGATGTCAAACATTTGAATGGTAGTGTACAAGAAAAGCAAACTCATGTTATCTGCAATTTGCCGACAGCAGAAGTAGTTAATGGAACCCTAGTTTGGAAAAACGAGACATTAGAATAAAATTGGCTTATGCCATAATAACCTTTAGCTGAATGCATTTTTTTTGATTATTTGAACAAAAAAAAAGTAAAAAAACCAAGAACAAAAAAACCTTTTTTTCCTGTGGTGCATGAGCTATGAAATCCCCAAACCATGCAATAATAATGCTGAAGTTAGGGCAACGGATACAGAAAGAGCAAGAGGGAAATACCGCAATGATAAAACTCCATGAAAGAGAAGCAAACACAATAAGGCAATCAAAGGAAGAAGGCAGAGCAAAAAATAGCTTTGTGATACATGGTTCCGGCATGTTACATAAAATTTATACATCCAAGTTGGAAAGATCATAATCACTAAAGGAACTCTAAACTAGTCATCTTGCAACTCAAGTCATTCCAAAATCTCTTATAACTTTGCAACCGTTCATAGTTCAGTACCACAGTGAGAACATGCATCTACACTAGAAAAAAGAAGAACTGAAGCTTCTCTCTGTCCCAGTTACAGCACCTACACTGGGCGTCTTTCCAAAGAGAGAACAGAGAGAAGAGAATCAGCTCGTTCCTTCTGCCTAGACCCAGAACCTGATGTGACCTGGAAATCGAACTCTACAGATTTGCTCAAGCAACTGCCTTCATGACCTTCCTAACGGGATGACACAGAGTTCTTTACAAGTGTTTTGTTGGCCAACAGGAAGCTACTAACAATTACTTCTGCAACAATCCCATTTAAATCAAATATAGTTGTTCCTCATTACACTGCACCCACTGACAAATAACATGTTTGTCTACAATAGGTGCTGCATCCCCGCTGTGTAGCAAGTCTGATTTTGACAAACACTGTTAAATGTTAAATGAAGATCACACCTTGGTTTCTAGAGCTTAATCAACAGTGTCTACAAATTAAACGTTTACTCTTAATTATTCTGCATCATTGGTATCAAGACAAAGTATGGCAATAAATACTCACCTCGATTTTCCATTACAGAATCTGAGACTCAACGATAAATGGATCCTGTAATTAAAGCAAAACAAACAGAAAATTACATAAGCAGCCCATTCATTTACAGCACCACTCGTTACTAATTATTACAGACAGATGACATGGCATTAAAATGATTTAATAAAGCAATAAGCCACAAGAGACTGTGCATTGGCATTACAGTAAATTCACCACATGTAAGGAGTTTCCTTAAACATAATGCAATTTAGAATCCCTTACCTCTGTCAGAAATAAATATATTTCATTTAAGTAAAGGTTCAGGCACACTTGCATTTGTGGTTTACGGGGACTCTCCATAGGCGTAATGGTTTTTATACTGTACTAACTGTATGTTGTATTGCCCTACACTGACCACACACCTAAACCAGGCTTCATCAAATCTTACCCTGGAGGTCCAATGCACTGCTGAGTTTGGATCCAACCCTAATCAAACTCACCTGAGCATGTTAATCAGTGTATAATGATCATTAGAAACCCACAGGTAGGTGAGTTTTTTAGTAGGGTTGGAGCTAAACTCTGCAGTGCAGTGGACTTCCAGGGTAAGATTTGATGAAGCCTGACCTAAATCTACCCCTTACAGGAAACTGTTTGCACTTTTTGAATTTCATAAAACACTGTTTAGTATGTTTTTTAAGCCTTTTTTAAGACTTTTACAGGGACACAGGAAACCATGTTTATGTTGTACATATCCATGTCATTATACACATTTGTGTCCTCGTAAACCACAAATGCCTTAACACACACACACCCCAACACTTTAGTACCTAGTTACTAGCATGCATATTATTTGTTGGGTTGTGTTTGCTATATGATGCCACTACCCTACTTGAATCCCTTATGGGATTAATAAAGTTCTTAACTATTTACTGTTTAAACTATTTACATAATAGCATTTTATTAGTACTTATGAAGCACATTTTGCATGACCATATTCTACTCTATTTGTTTTGGTGAGATTTTTTTATGGTGAAAATTGGACCTTAAAATAAAGTGTGACCACAATATATAAAAAAAAAAAAAAAAATATATATATATATATATATCTATATTAGGGCCAGGACTTTAACACGTTAATTTAGATTAATTACACAAAATCCAC
>JAUMHQ010000076.1:14336106-14348038 GCA_032361165.1 Enteromius paludinosus
TAGATATATATATATATATATATATATACACAAAAAATGCAAACACATGCCTGTATTCATTTAAAACATTTATATATAATATCAATTCTATTAATTGTAATAAATATATACATGGAAATTGCTTGACAGCACTCATATTTATATACATACACAATTATTAAAATCAACCATGCTGCAGTTATAAAGCTAATATTTAAAGAAAATTATCAGAGATTATTGAGACTCGATGTTGGATGCTGGTATGTCTCTTATGAAACATGACAGTCAGCTAAGGTCTACTGAATTTGCATCCGGACGTTAAGCAGGCAGGAATGCAGTAAACACAAGCCAGGCAGTGCTAGAGTTAAGCAGCCTATTTCAGCTATGATCATTATCCCCAGCAGTCTCACATTTTTGAGGTTTCAGCCACCAAAATACTCCTAAAACCTTGGTCACTTGTGTTTGAGTCTTCCTCAAGAACTATGATCAAACAAAGCACACGCTAGACTCAAAGTACACAAGTATAGAAAGCAAGCGCAAATTAAAAAGCACATAGAAAAAAAGAGAGATGCTTTTATTCTGGTAATTTAGGGTTTATAAAAAAGGGGACGTTTTACATGTACAATTGTGGTTAGACTTAAAAGGTAAAACAAGCTCTTACAAGTCTGGTAAGTCGGATCATAGCTAGCGTTCTCTTATCACACTGTTCTTTTATGATGGGGAAAAACAACACAAATATAGCAAAATATAGACTCTCCAGAGAAAGGTGTATTGCTATTATTGTTGCAGACGTGGACGCACTATAAAAAGCTCGTGTGCAGGGAGCCCACACGGGCCCTCATGCAAATTTCATTGAGAACAACGTGGTATACCGCTGCGACAATGCAGTGACCAGGCATTTGGAATACTAATACTCTCCGACTCATTCACGTGTGCAAATCAAGCAGCGTTTTCACAATGTCGAAATTGATCTCTGTAAACCTAATAGTTTCATAACTGTTGTTTTCATTTGTGCTTTCACAATAAGGATTTGAAAGCAGATTTATGTTGGCTTGTACAAGAATTCTTGGTGGGTTTATTGTTGGTTGGTCTCTGAAGCCTTACATTCTTGTTTTGGACCAAGTGTTTAGCATGCTGTGACAGTGGTATCAAAACCACAGAGTAATACTAACCAAAGCTATGCATAAATCAAACAATTGATCTTTCCATGTGGTCGTATCTAGCCATTGCAACCAACTAGTTGCAGTGTTTTAAGTCTCCAAGCCTAGGTATGTACATCAAAACCACAATACGTTCTCCTCAAGCCATGCTATACCACTTTTATACCACAATAATACTGAAAAACCTGTGGTCTAATTTAGAACTGTATAAACCCATACTATATTTTTTTGCAGTGTGCAGTGCAGTGTGTATACTGTGAACAATATGCTGACTGTCTGTACACAAGGAACATTTACTGTACCTAATACCACTATATTTGCCTAGGCTATAATGTACATATTTCAGTACTTCAGATACTGTATTGCGTAATGCAAAGCACTCTCTTCATTGCAGTGTCAAGAAAGACCGGAATATAATTAACAGCAATTTTAGATATTTCTATCAAGAGTCATTAAATGATCGAACCAGTGCTGCCAGTAATCTCAGAAAGAAAACTGCTGCTGTCTATTCATGACGTCCTGACACGAATTCCAAATGGTTTTCAATGGTCGCTTTAACGCGTTCAGCGTAGGCAGACTTAGGGCAGAGGTGTAGTTCAATTTCCGCGTTCATCACAGCTTTCAAATTATACTCAATCGCGGATTAGTGAAGATGGACGAGCTTGAAAAATGCGCAATTTTTTTTAGCATTCTTCTTGTGCATACACTGTTGTACGGTAGTTGAGCGCGGGAGCCCTCCTGATGACGGAAATTATGTAATCCATATGGCCGAAGTATACTTTGCTGTAGACAAGCTTGTTTTGGTTCTCGGCCAGACTATTTCTGAAGCTTTTCTTCAAAAACCGGTTACCCTGCTTTTAAAGGGATATTGGTGTTATTTGTTTTATTTATTTATACATTTTATACTTTTTGTGTAATTACTTGCCTGTCAGTTTGTGGCAAAATATTTTGCTGTGTTCACATTAGAGTGCAGATCTGGCCGCATTTTTCTGTCCGAGCCCGGCCCGCGTCCGACAGAGTAGTAATCGAACCCGACCCGAACCCGACAGATATTTATAAGATAAGATATTTATGTCCGAGCCCGATCCCAGCCCGGCACAGTTAAAATATTTTTTTTCCTCATACTAATGACACATGCACTTTTTTTGTGTAGAAAGGCCGCTTTTATTAAGCAACTGTAGGAAGGCGTTCGGAAATGTCAACAGATGAGAGCATCAGTGCACATGGGGCAAAAAGCGCCGTTGTAACACAGGCGCACATTCACGCTGATGTGACTCGGGTCAGGTATCCATCCTCTAGTTCACATGTTGTTTATTTCTACATGTAATTCATTAAAATGGTTTAAAAATAAAAAAATAATAAAATGCAAAACATTTAAAAAAGGAAAATGTATAAAACATAATTTAGGCATCACAGCATATTACGTTATGGAGTTGAGAGTGTTATTAAATCGTTTTTTAAAGATGGGGGTTAGAGAACGGCAAAACTTATTCCGAAATGGAAAAATTTGCATGCACATATACATCGAATAATCAGCCAATAAAATGAATGTAAAAAATAAACATTACTTTCTGAAATAACTCATAAATGCAAGCCATTCACTAAATTCAAAATTCTTTTTAACGAGGTGCGTAGTATAATTGTATGCTTGAAACGTTTCTCATTGCATATTGCATGCTATTTCAGAAATGCTGCTGCTGTGCCTTCATGCTGATGGGGAATGGCTTAGGAATATGTGCTGGATGGGCAAAAGAGCCGAGAGAATGAATTGGAGACACTTCAGTGCCTTAACGGGGAGCAGATGTGTGTCTCTCAGATAAATCCGTTCTCACACCCCTGGACCCAAAGCATCAACGGCAGTGAGTCACACAGTAAACTGGAACAATGTGCAGGGTACTTCCATAAAAGGTGAGAATGAATGTATGCATCCAGCAAACGTGCGTGTAGTGTTTGAGATGAACACGAATATGACCCGCATGTGTGTATCAAAGCCACTATAATAACACTGGAATAGAAAGTAAGCATGTAGTCATATTCCCAATGCAAAGAGAGTGTCACCTCAAGAACCTGACACTCGGCGAAACCTAACACACGCTAATCCCTGACACACACACACACACACACACACCCATCCTCACAGCCTCCCTCGGGACATGAAGTGTGAAAAAAGGATGTAACTGGCCTATTTCTTCTTTGGGTGCTTAACTCCTCAGCCGCCGTCGTGCACCATTTAGGATGTGCAGTCAGGGAACTAAAATTCTTCGTACTGTAAATTACACATGGCAAAAATCAGTGTGGTACCAAACTGTTCAGGTGCTGACCCATAAAAGCAAAATAAAAACAAAAAACTGATTTAGATGGCTCTCTTAAGAAAAAACGTCATATGACCTTGCAAGGTACTTCATTTTGCACATCACTAACGGTAAACATTTCTTACCGTCAAATTCAATCACCAAGCAAGAAAACTCTGGAGGAGAAATAGAACAGATGTGCACTCTATTATTGCATCTACTGCATGTCTCTGACGTCTCGCTCTCCTTCAGAACCTCTATATGTGAACGCCAAGGCCAGTCCTCACTCTGAACAAAAATACTCTTGAGCCAGAAACAAAAACATGCAAAAAAGCTGTTCATTCAGTCCAAAGTAGGGCAGTACAAAACTACAAAATCGACTAGTCATTGGTTTGCCTGGTTAAACGAACTGAGCTTTCAAACTGGGATCAGGCCACAAGATAAGGAAGGTAAAATAATATTTACCAATTTACTAAAGACTTATCATGAATCATTAATCACAAATTATATTATTCTATTAACATATGAGATGCAAAAAATGTGTGAGCCTTAAAGGAAGTTAAAACACTGTAAATATTACAAGTATTCAGAATGTGTCTACAGCAAAAAGTAATATATAAGACAGTCCATAAGAAACAGCCAAAAGGATGGTCAAATGCTCCAAAAATATCATCAAATATGAAGCAAAATGCAACAATCAAAGACTTCGCTTTGGATGTGGATGGCTTTTATGAAGAAATGTGTCCCTAAAAACATCCAAAAATACACCTACCTAAATAATTATATCATCAAGAATTGAGATAAATTAAACTTCACAGGTTAAATAGTCAGTTGTTGGACAAGTCTTAAAAGCTCTGATGTCGCTTAATGACTGAAATGATGAAACAATGATAGAAATTGAATCAGAGCAGATGGCACGCTCAAACACATCCCCAAAGCTCGCTGTTAAAAGAGTGACACTACGGCACCACCCTCTCATGTAAAAAACTAGGCCTACAACTTGACTGCCTAAGAATAGCTTAGCACATATAAAAGTGGGTTTAGTGTCCTACATCAAGCTGCCTGGAGTACCACACGGCTGATTCTCCAAACACAAGTGACAGAAAAGAAGAAAGGATGACAGAAAGTAGAGTCCTCTTCTATAAACAGAACTTCAAATCTAAGGACAAGTTCTTCAACTGGATGCGCTGATTCAATTACGTAGCATGGAAATGGGAGCAGCTGGTACACTTGTGTGATCTTTAAATAGCATCCCACCTCTGCGCGTCAAGGCTCGCTCGTGTGTTTAGATTTGGGCAGAGACAGCTGCTGATGGCGGAGAGAAAAATCGTTACATGCACTGGAGGTCAACAGAGAGTTTCGATTTCACAAACTTTTGCCAATTGTGGGGGAAGACGGTATCTACAGAGAACTTCCGATCTACCAGTGTAACCCAAACGCAATCTTACTGTAATTTCAAAAAAAAAGTTGCACTAGAAGTTGGCCTACCTCTCTAGCCGAGACCTCAACCGGAACGGAAGAGCTCCGCTGAGGGAACTATGAAGCGAGACCTGTATTTCCTACTTCCAGACCGCATATCACACCCCTGGCTCCCTTCAGAGTGACTGGACCGTGCTGTACGTTCCCATTCCGAACCGCCTGTACGTCATTGCCACGCCTGCCCCAGAAAAGCTTTGCTCACCCCAGGGACCTATGGCCCACTTTAAGCCAGTCCGAACCAAACTTCAGACTTCCACTCATTCAGTCTTCTACATTGCCAGGGAAACTATCGCCACAAGCAAACATCGATCGAGTCATACTCAAAAGGAAAGGATGTCAATCCTTGTTTCCTAATGAAATTCTGTTTTATAGAGTTGGGGGGAAAAGCACTTTCCATTTCCCGCCACTGAAGTAAGATCTTGTGACTGAATCCTGATAACTGGGAAACTGGCTTTAGTGGGAAGAGATCTCCAGGACACAAAATAACTCCATCAATACTGGATGATATTTAGGTGGAAGAGTAGCTCAGAGTGCCACATACTATTATAGTAATGTCTAATTAATTTGACATTTCGGTGGCTAATTCGTATGAATTTGTGTGATCCCATTTGTATGTTTTTGCATCTTACGGCTCACAGATGATTTAGGGTTGTTTTTTCCACTTTTTTTTATGTTTATTTCGCATACAAAATCATACAAAATCACCACATCGTAAAAAAACAACTTCTCAGTAGATCATGATCATACGATGGAGTTTTAGTGTAAAAAATAAATAAAAAATCTAAAACTATGAGATTAAAGTCGTAATATTACGACAATAAAAGTCGATACTGTGAGAATCGAAATATAATATTTAGTATAGTGCACTTGTACATGACCCGGATGGCGAGAAGGCCACCAGATATAGGCATATTTGAATATTGTTGCATCAGAGCAGCCGCTTGATGTTACTGGGATGAGATCTAAGCATGGTTTAGCTCTTGCTGGACTGCATCACCTTGCTGAAGAGAGCTTTTTGCCAGTTATAGCATGCTTAAATAAGCAGAACATACTATGCACTATAATATAACTTATAAGCACAATCTTTTACAACATAGTTTACTATGAAGCAACATAAACCACTCAAGTAAGCTGCCTGCCTAATTACTAAGTACAGATGCTTCAGGTTCCATTCTTTTTTTTATTCAATTATAAAAAACGGATGCAAATGTGATCCACCCCCTCTCATGAATTAGATTTTTAAAAGAAACATTAAATGCAGTAACCCCGAAATCACTTTATTCTCTGCAAAAAGCCAGCTTCATTATGCTGCAGAGCCAGCTGTTATAGTTGCGCCGTTGCTAAGCTCAAGCACTGCTTGTGCATGCGGTGTGAAACAGGCTGTCCTAACAGAAGTAAAAAATAAATAAATAACCATTTTGCACGCATAGACAATACACATTCTCAGAAGACATCAGTAAAAAGCAAAAATAAAATAATTTGCAATTTAAAGGAAAGTTAGACCAGTTTATCAACATCCCTACCATAATCAACATCACAGCCATCTACCAATTATTCTGAAGATCATTAGATGTAGTATGAAAAGCTTTTAAGATATATTCATTTTTACACCAAAGAGTTTAAATGGTGGACTCCACATAATAATTGTATACGCTTAATAGAATAAATAACTGTACTAAAGATAAAATATACCATATCTCTGATCAGCTCAAACAAGGATTTTCAACTGGGCAAGAGATCCATACCTTGGAGATATGTCTAACTGAATGTGTGTTCAGCATCATACGATGTTTATTAATGTTTCTAATGAAAGTTGTTATAAAGAAAACACAACATTTTATACTGACGGTTCTTGGTTTGCTTAGTGTCTCTGTATGCATTAAACCCCTGATATTTTCGCGAAACATGTTCTAAGCGTTTCTATCCAACGCGAGTAACATAAGATGATCAGCACTGCACCCACACAGAGCAACAAAGATATTCTCCAAATTAAATAGCTAAACAAGTGTCCTTCACCCTACCTTGCTACCGCCAATCCATCTCAATCTTTCACCCAGGCACACGAGAGAAATTAGAGCTTCACTAGAGCAATGAATGAGTGATGAAAGATGGAGCTCCGAGCTGATCAAGTCCTCAAAACGACTCGTGCACAAAGAACAAATTAGATGCTCTCAGGACGAAATCTTCCTCGCTGTTACGCACGCTGGCGAGATCAATCTTTGCATGTGATAAGATCAGGCACCGTCTCTAGTAAACGGTTGTGATAGATTGTGAGTAACAATGGAGAAAAAAAAAAAAAAAACAAGCGGTAGATGCGAAATGCTCACTGCGAGTGGAGGCGCGTGCTCCTCATTGCGCGGATTTCAGATGAACCTAAGAGGGGATGCATTCAGAAAGCACGGAGTATTGTCTGTCATGTTAAAACGAGGGGCTTCGGTCTCCATATATTTTCATTTGGGAAAACCCCGTTAACAAATACAGATTCGTAGAACCACAGATCTCTTGCCTAGCTGAAAAGTCAGCTGATCAACATAACGGCAAACATTCTCACATGTGTTCTATGTTTCCTGGTTTTCACAGTGCTTAATGCCAGATTAAAGGGGAAATGCACGGTTCATAGTGGTTATTACAAGTAATTACTGAATGCGTGCAATTGGGAAAAACGGAACGCAAGCGTGCAGAGATGATGCGGTGCATCACGATGAGCGCAGCTCCGCTACAACTTTGAACACAAGTACTGATACAATATATATTTTTCTCATAATGAAACACACACGTTTGGCTGTGCTCGTGGAGGGAAAGCATATGACGAAAATAAATTGTATGTGCACGAGCGCCTTTGTGCATAACACTTACAAAAGCTGAGATTTTGCATTGCAGCAACTTTCTTTCCAATGCGGTTCACCTGCGCATGCATCATCTGGTTAATAGGTAACATCTCTTACCTTCCCCTATTACGTCTAAGGCACTGGCCCTCCTCTTCCCCCGTCTAGTTTCACTTCATGTACACGACAACACGGATACTTTTTCATTACTCTCTTTTCCCAACCCCCATTGAAACTTTTCCCAAAGATACCGGAAATCGTAGTACAGGAAGTATGGTAAATGTAGTTTTCAGTTTAAAGAACCTCCCCCCGCTTGCATTGTCAGCGTCAACATACTTGACTACATTGCCCATGAGGCTCTGCAGGGGAAACGAAACACTGCAACTCATGCTATCTTTATAGTTTTGCATGCGCGCATGTGAATATTTAACAGTTAGTCTCTATTATTTGTATTATCAAGAATTGTTATAAAAAAACGCTTTGCTACGCGATACCTTATCGTTCGAGTTTATTAATATTAATTAATGAGACTGACGCGAAATATTAAAAAATTACAGCTATAAACAGCACGAAATTTGATTTTTTTATACTTCAGCTTAAGTTTGGATCAGTATGTACTACTTATTAGGCTATGTAGCTTAAAAGAAGGTCGCAATTAGCCTAATGAATGGTGCAACCATTTTAATGGTCAAACGAATAGACTATATAAATTTAAGCGACATTATCTTGAATATACCTTGTTTTAATTGTAAAGTGAGACAAGATATACTGCCTAAAAAACAACGAAAAATCCCAATGAATGTTTTTAGTCTGTGGCTGTAAAAATATCCAAAAAAGCATACGTAGACAAACCTTTAATGCAGTCTCAAACAATAATGGTTATGTTACACAAATACTCACAAAATGACTCACATTTAGCAATACTCACAAAATCGTTTACAGAACCAAGTGAACTATCCTTTTGTATTAAAAATAACGTAATAAACTATGTAAATATATAAAACTAAGCCTTTTATATATACTATAATTGTTTGGTGCATTGTGCTTGGTGGAAGCTTATTTGTGGAGTTTTCTATTCGAGTGGAAAATCAATCCTTTGAGAAAGCAGCTATGAAATATTAGTGTAGTATAGTGCCTAAAAGCACTATATATTAAGTATATATAAAAACTATGTATCAGAAAATCCATGAATCTGTCATTTTTAATTACTTTAAAAACACATGTAGAAATTAATTGGTTAAGGAAAATCATCATTTTCATCTGCATGTGACTAAAATAGGTCATAATCATGCACCTGGCTAAATTCTGCAATGTCACACCAGTGACAGGTGAACTCTTCAACCTGTAAGGTATAGCATGGTGAGTCAGTGGAAATTGTATAGTGAGATAACCTTAGTAGTTAAAGTGGTCAGATGGGTCAAAGGGAGGATGAAACCCCATGACTCCATAAGTGCTTCATGCAATGTAATAATGTAAAAACTATTTCTCTAACATGTAGACTCTACCGTATGTCCAGAAATGCTATTTTCTGGAGCTTGCGTTTACTTTTGGAAGTCATTGAAATGACAGCTGTAGTTTGCTAAGTGCCATTGTAGTTTGATAACATCAACAACAATGTAGCTGAAAGCCACTTAAAATGCCAAGGTTCAGTATTGGTACTGTAATATCTTTTCAGATTTGAAAAGTCGCAACCAATTAGGATTAAATATCTGCTGATATCCCAAGGTTTTATTTAAACCGTTACACCAAAATGAAAAAAATAATAGTCATGTAAGAGTTGTCATTTAATAGTGATTTCTGTTTGATTGATAGTAACATAATACTACCACCCAGTGGAACTCTAAGGAAGTGCTACTGGAATCTTTTTTGCAATTGAACACCTATTTGTCTTTTGCAAATGTAAATAAATAAAAGCAAAGTAAAAGGATGATGTGTTTATGACAATGATATTATTTTAAGATACAGCAGGCCTACAATAAAAGAACAATTGTGGAACGTTAGATCCTGTTGTAAAATAAAGTGTAGAAATAAATGTGGGAAAAACCCCTGTGCCATACCAATTATGTTTGAGGGAGCTTTCCTGATACATCTAATACAAATAAGATAGTTCATTTACTGATAGAAAATGAAAAAAAAAGCAGCAGTAACTCATTTAGATTTTCCTTTAGGCCTAAATAAATCTGTACTATAAGCATATTTTATATTTCTGATTCAGTTCACACCACAATTGCTTACCTAGATTCACATCAATAAAAAAGGTGAGGACGTTTTTACATAAAATTGATATATTTTGCATAACTTCATCTGGTAACCAAGACAAATGAAGGTGAACTCTTTTTTTTTTTTTGCATGGTCATGCACGATAATTTTATAATTTAGTTACTCAACATAAAAAATCAAAGTTCATCCTCTAACACTTGACAACGCCTTGCATGACTGAGGCAATTGCAATAGTCTTAAATGATAATGAAAAACACAGTGTCATGCATATTGTTGAAAAAAGTGAAATGTAAACCATGGCAGATACTCTGTTGTTGTAGAACCTCTTTTAAAAACGCTTAACAACTTCTAACACTTTATTTTGATGGGCCCAAATATAGCCTATAATATAATATAAAAAAAGAGGTAGTAAGACATGTACAGTAGTTGCAAATGAGTAAGAATTTGTAGTTGATATGTACAAAATGACTTCTAGTAAGTGGAATGTCTAAAAATTGGATTATCAAAATAAAGTGTAACAAACTGATGCAAAGAATGCAAACTTAAATATCAGAGAAGAAAATTCTAGATGTGAGCACGACGTCCATGCAGTGAACCACCAAAACAGGAAGGGCAGAGTGTGTCTTCTGGTGAAATGTTTTCATCCAGTCCTACTCTAGGCTGTAAAAATCAAGCCATCAAAAACGTTCCATGCAACTTCCGAAATGAAGATCAGAACAATGGGGGTAATGTTAACATGATTTTATCCAGCAATAATCAACCATGGAAATGATTACATGTTTTCCACAAGCCCATGTCTGCATTTCTATTTGATAATCTCTTATATTGGTACTGTAAAGTCATCCAGGGTACTGGTACTGCTCTGATAAAAGTGTGTGCACTTTGCTCGGATCTATGAAAACGGGGAGACAAAAAAGCTCTTTGATAATGTAGCATTTATTAGATCACTCCATTTTCTCAGCGGAAACTGTCATACCAAACGCATACTGTGTGTGAACATTTTAACTGGTAGTTTAATAAAATTGAATACTCAGATATAAAAATTACAAATAAAATATAAAAAAGTAAAATACTGATATAAACTAAGTGTGTTGATCCCAGATGTGAAAGTAATATATTTCCATATAAATTTATAATATATTTAGTAATATATTTGCAAACCTAATTGCCGAACAGTGTTATGGACTACATGTGAATGCTTGTTGAGGATCCTCCTCCAATCAGTTCTATTAATAGCTCAGTAATAAGGCAGTAACAAGCAAGCATAATTTGTGCTGAATCCTGTGTTTAGTGGACAGCTTTGGAGATCTTTAACACACTATATAGTAACGTAGTAGTGTAATATACTTAACATCTCTGATGCTGGAGGATTCATTGATGTATCATAACATTTAAGTCTCTTAACCTGATGTGAGATAGATTGATATGAGGACAAAAATGGCCCTTACTATATGGGTTTTTGTCTTATGCTGGGTATGTTGAAAAACTCAGGGATCGGGTTGTTGACCAGGCAGTAGGGTTATATGTTTAATCCAACTTTCTGGGTAGTTGTATTTAACTCAGCTATTGTTTAAAAATGAATGGATAGCTAGCTTAAATTATTTCACCCAGTGCAGGTTTGTTTTAATCATTTTTAGAGTCTGTATACATCTTAGTTTAGCAGCCAGAGTGCTATTTTTTCCCGAATTGGAAATGTGATTTTGATTACACAACAGTTTGATAATGCTGTCACTGGATTTATTCATTTATATATTATTTTAAGGTACAGCGTTGGACCTAAAGCTAACTTAAATGCAGATATAATACTTAAATTGTACAAATTTTGTGACTAAAATGAGTGAGTCAACTGCACTCACACACTGGTTTGCTATCCTAATGGGGACTCTCCATAGGTGTAATGATGTTTCTACTGTACAGACCGAATATTCTATTGCCCTACACCAACCCTACACCTAAACCTACCCCTTACAGGAAACTT
>JAUMHQ010000076.1:14367710-14392571 GCA_032361165.1 Enteromius paludinosus
ACGAGAAAACGCGTCGAGCTCTAAACAAATAGCGACTGTAGTTCATATCACACCAAATGAGTCGGTTCTTCAAATTAGTTATTCAGAAGGATTTAAGTAAACTTTAGTGCCAGTTACTTAGAAAACTCATGATGTATCTAGTTTAATGTATTGAGAACAATGTCATCACTGTGTCATCAATGAAAACAGTTCCATATAAACTTACAGCAACCGTCAAATTTCCAAGCATCCTGCTGTTGTTTGCTCCTGAATCGATTCGCGGAGTGAATGATATGATTCAATGATTCACTAATGAACACACCCACTTATCACCACCTGTATTTCCAGGGCCGTCGCCAAGGAGGGGCACTGGGGGGCAAGGCTCCCCCAAACGACTCGACGTGGCCCCCTGTTTGCGGGGGTGGCACACATCGCAAGCAGACCCATGGCGACAAAGTATATTATTATATACATTGAAATATTAACAATAAAGTATATTTAAGGCCGAAATGAACAGTAACCAAACCATTTATTTGCTCTTTAATAATTGTGTATTGTATTGGTCTAGATGTAGAGTAATTGTTTAGTGTTTTGAGGCTGCGGGTTCTACTCCATCCTCGCGATGGTCTTTTTTTCTAATTAAAACCAAAGCGGTGTTCATTTAAGTGATTGTATATGAAGAGCAAGGGCACGTTCGTGTGAATGTTTTTTGTGCTTTTACCAGAACGAAGCGCTCGATCCTCTGTGTGAAGACGCGCATTGTGCACAAGCGCCAACTTATAACAGCGGACACGAGCGCTCGTCATAACACATTCCAGCGATAGATCGCCTGCTATTTAAAACAGACCAACCAATTTATCATCGAATGAGAATGTTTCTTTCTTTTAGGCACATTTAAGCACAATTTTGTGTTTTTATTGTGAGTGTAGACCTAATTCAAAGTAAATCCGTGCGACCACGCTGGAGCATCTCATTGAAACATATGTTATTCGTGCTGAACAGGCTTATGGTGCGTTTCGGTTTCTTTTTAATATAGATTCGTTTTGGCAAGACTTTTATAATCTTTATAATGAATGCCACTTGGAAATGTCCCCACAACAGCAGAACGCCGTGCAACAAGTCAATCAGCATAGAAAATCCCAATGAGACACTCCTGGTAAACATCTGTTTGAAGCATATCTTTCCACTTTTTAACACCCACGAGCAATTCTGGAGAACCGAACACAATACTGAATCTGCCAGCTGCGATGTCAGCATTTGTTTTTTCATGTTTGCCAGCAAATGCGGATGATATTCCCTTCTTAGTATTGTAACTTCACTTGATCTTCCATAATAGATAGGAGGGGTCGCACAACTAGTAAAATTGGATCGCATACTTTTGAGAATCCAACGTTTAACTGATCTTAATAAATGCTTATTGTCACTCATGTAAACACGACAGTTTTTTTTCACGCGCTTTGTTCCCGGCGGACCGACAATAAACGTGAACTTGAGTCCCCCGGAACATCCTGAATGCTGAAGCGTTTCCAGTTAAGTGTACCATATGCATAAGCCATCGTTCTGTGGGCGTGATGTCTGAGGCTGAGACTAGCATAGCACCAAATTCTGGGCCCTGTGCTCAAGCATTGGCCATGGGTCCCCGTAAGAGCTCGAGGTTCAACTACCTACAACACTACCTACAATCCGGGCGGAAGCAGTAGGTCATCCGGGTACTTCTCCCCTACTGAATTTCGAATGCTATGAATTCGGACATACTACTCGCCTTGCATACCGTTTTTCGCGTACTATATAGTAGGGAAGTAAGCAATTTCGGACGCAGCAAAAGAGTTCTTAGATTATTTTTGGCACATTCTTTTGTCCAATCCATTGGTCATTAGGCTACTTGTTGTACTTTTGAGAGAAATAATAATAAATACATGTTGTTTTTGTTTTGGTAAATGTCTGTTTTTGAGATCATAAAGTGTGCCCCCTATGAAAACAAAATTCAAGATTGAGAAACAGAAAATGACTGCATATAAACCTTGCTTTATTTCATATTTGATGCCTGTTTAAAAAGTTTTTATTTTTTTTATAGGGATAATTCACACAAAAGCTTAAGATTTAAAAGTTAGTCAGCTAAATTTTTCTTTAAGACTGGTCACAGTTTTATAAAAATTCAGTTACATAAAAATATATATTAGTCGAAGGTAAATACAAAAATAAACTGATTACTCGTGGCTAACTGCTAGTTGGTCAGACTAGCTCTAAGACACTGTCTTAAAATGAAGGCTACGTTTATGCAACTGGCCCCTGAACACAAATGAAGACATTTTTAATGATATCAGAGAGCCATCGATCCTCCATAGGCAGCAATACAACGTAAATGATCCCAGCTCCAGAAACGTGGTAAAAACACAGGTAAAACAGTCCATGTCACATCAGTGGATCAACTTCAGTTTTGCCGCGAGAATACTTTTTTTTGGTGCAATAAAAACAAAAATAACATAATTTAACTCTGCCATTCTTCTCCTGTGACTTACGTCTTCTGCCATTTTAGAAAGTATTACAACGCAATGCCAACAGAAATCATTCTAATATGCTGATTTGATGCTCAAGAAACATTTCTCATTATCACAGTTATAAAAGGCGGCCTGCCTTTTTTGCTTGTTTTTTAAATATGTGACATCTAAATTAAGGAATGTCATATTTTACGTCGTAGCTATTGATGCTTCACATGAAACAAAACAAAACAAAAAAAACATTTATTGATTGAAAAAAATCCATTTGTACTTGATCTTCCTGTTCGTTTACATTCATGCTACCAAAGCAATTCAGTCTGTAAATAGCAGGCACTAACTCATTAACACACACAAGCTCATGATGTGTTCAGACTGTAGAGGGAGGTATAGTATTAACATTTAAATGCTGTTAGGGTGTCTCTGTCTCATCCTCCCATAAACACCTTTGTTTATCTTTAATTACAGACTCCTTCTCATTCCTTTGACCTGTCCTTGAACATTTAGTTTTGCTCTACACTTTCCATTCTCAACCTCCCTCCACCAATGAGACAGACTGGCTCTTCTGCGTTACCTTCCAGCTTCCTGCATGGTTATGTATAAAGCAGCAGAACCTTGAAACAAAAAAAATGCATTCAGGCATATAATGAAAGTTGTTAACGATTTTATCTAGTGCACAATTAATCACATTCTAAATAAAAGTTTTTGTTTAAATAACATACATGTGTGTACTGTGTATATTTATTATGTATATATAAAAGCATGCATGCATTTGAGAAAAATGTTATGTTTTTATGTATTAAATATTTATTAATAACATAAAATATATCAATGTATATACAAGTAAATATTTTCAAAATGCATACAATGTGTATGTGTATTTAGATATACAGAATAAATACAGTACACACTCATATTATGTAAACAATTTTTGTTTAATTTTGGATGCAATTAATCCTTTTTTTTCTCTTCATCCTTTCCTGTCTGTTTGCTACAGATGCGACAATGCAGAAAATGGAACCTGAAACCATATTTTTTAATGACAGATGAAAGAGACTGACGTAACGTGAGGTCACATATATTTCTTTTAACGTGCAAAAATTTTTGACTCATACACACCTACATATATTTGTGTTTATATCTTCCAGTGTCGTAGAAAGACAATCCCAGGCTGGTGAAAAAACAGACACTGAACATAAAATACATTGTTGTGGAAAGTATCACTAATGGGATGGGAAGGTTAATGTTTACACCCGACTGTATTCAAGAGAAAGTGATAACGATAAAGCAAATAAAGATACTGGTGTGGCACTAACTGCACTGGGGTTGAGCCACACTCAAATTTTAATGACTTGACCCATTTAACCTGTAGGATTTCTATTGATTAATGATTGCACTACTTACACTGTTGGTTTATGGCATGAAAATGATAATTACACAAAGCTTGATCCTGGATCATATAACTGAGCTCGATAGCATTCGTTCATTGCATTTCTTAATGAAGGGAATCAGACTGAAACAGAACGTCGTCTGTATTCACACAGCTCCTCAATTTACTACAAGACTTGTTTAGTAACATAAGCAGCTGATTAAAAGTAATAAGAGTGCATAAAATTAGTCGTGAATGATGAAACATTATGTCTTTTTTCTTACTGTATGTTTAAGCCGATAGCACAGCTTGCACTTGAATCTTTTCGAAAATAAAGAATTTGATGTGGCTTCAAGGTCTGTGCAAAGTTCTCCACAGCACACACATGTGTCACATACAGCTGTGGAACTCTACACGGATATAAAACTAAAAATATTACATCATCACAGAGTTTCTCAAGTCTCAAGAATGAACTAAAAAAAGAGACACTTCTGAAATAGCTTTTGACAAACTGCCTTTAGGAAGTGGACAGATGATCTGCCACGTCTCTGACTGTAACGTTCTTCGCTTGGGAATAGAATTTCTTGTGGAAGCCAAGAAATTTAACTGTACACTGCTATCTTTTTTTCGCCCGAAAACTATCAAACCTGGTTGGAATGGGCCATGGATGCCTCCCACACAGCTCACATAAGTCCACCTGCTCAGGTCCCTGCGGGAGCGCTAGGAAATCAGAATGAAAGTGGCATGAATGAACAGACTGCACCATCTGCTGGTCGCAAAACACTGGACACCATCATAAGCAGGTTTAGTAATTCCTGGTGTACCTTTATTGGTTCAGAAATGCAAAATGTCTGACAAAATTTGGAGGGCATTTGTTCAACCCAGAACTTCGGCTATTGACCGACTTCACTGAAAGCCTGTCCAGTTTCTCCATTTCAAGTCTCGAGGTCGTAACTAAAAAAAACTAAATATTAACAAACAGTGTAAAGAATAATAAAAATGACAATAGAAATCCCTTTGAAAACCAAAGTAAACAAAACATAGGCATTTTCATATTTTTACATGGCAATAAATATGGACCATAGACTTTCTATCTGTACAGAGACAATTTATCTAATCATTTATTCACTTGTCTTATAAAAAAATATGACTTCAGTGCAATTTCCCTGCAAGACTCGCCACCGAAACCCATGTTTCTTGTCTATTCAACAGCAACGCAGTCTGCAGTCTCGTTTACCTTAACGTATAAAGAAAATCCTTTCACTTCTTCAAATACCAGCTCATTTGAAACACACACAAAAAAATCTATATTCATAAAAAGAATTCACAGCCTTTTATCTTTGACACCTCAAGCAGTAAATCTGGACAAAAAAGGCACACATCACTAGAATTTGCGCAATACTGGACAAGAGACAAAAAATTGGAATTACTCTCGATTTAAGTTTTCATCTTGGTCATTTAGAAATGTATTCATACCCATTCTTAATGTTTTGCAAGTACAAGTTTTTTTCTTTTTTTTTTACATATACATATTCAAATAGATATATTAAGATTGCAATGTCAATAAAGATACAGGAGGGACAGACGCAATCGATTTACAGAAATATTTTTTCCAAGAAAAAAAAAAGTGCATCATATTACAATCTTGAATATTGCAGAACAAACATTTACCAAGTTACCAATAGTATTGAAAATGTTGTATATAAAAAAATAAGCGCATTACAAAACAAAACAATAGTAGTATTAGCAGTAGAAAGCATTTCACCATTGTGCACAGAGGCTTTTAAGTGCTATCTGGATCACCTTCCTGGCTCTGAGGAGCACTGCCAGATCCTGAACATCCTTCTGAAGAAGAGCCACGTCTCCTGAGTGGCGCCGCTACAGGCTTTTCCGCCTCACGCAGCGGTCTGGTTTCACGTGAGGAACTCGCTGCTTCCCCCTGCAAGATCCTCTTGACCCCTTCATCGCTGTCTGTTGCCGCTTTCCTGGATGTTTCGGGACCGAAGGTGTGAGTCTTTGTGGCGGAGCTCAAGTCGCCATATTGCTTTCTGACCTTTGCAGTCCGTTGCTCCCCACCACCTTGCTGTGAAGGGGGGAGTTTGGGTAACATCAAGCTTGTACTAGGACAAGACAGGTCAGACCGGCTGGCTCCCTCATCTTGGCTTTTTGTCCTGTTGTCTGCCAGAGTTCTTTGCGGACTGGTTTCTGGAAGTGAGATCCATGGATAATCCCTCCTGGTGATTAAAAAAGGGGAGTCCTCTTTGGGAGAGGTGGGCGAAGGGGTGGAGGATGACTGTCGTTCCAGTTTGGGGCGTGATCGGGGTCTGAGCTGCACCATTTGGATGCCCCCAATGGGAATCATGTGATAGGGCATGCGGGCTTGATCTTGGGAGTGTAAAGGAAGGTGGCTAAACATGCGGTCCGCTGTCCGTGGTGTCACAGGACTCGGAGGGAAAGAGTCGCTTGGAGAGAAGCGTAGGAATTGGGAAAGCAGGCAGGGATCCGGGGGCATACGCTCCTGTAGAGTTGGTTGAGTACCAGGCTTGTCCTGTAGGGGGAGACATAGCATTACAATCAAACTTCTTCATTTTTAAAAACTGCTTTGCTGTTTGTTTTTGTCTTTTTGACTAGCAGTTTTACATTGACGTGCATTGTTAATATTCGTCTATTTATAGTATATATTTTTAATGTAACATATTTTTATTTGAGTTTAAAATACGTTATGATTTTCGTAATTTACACTTTTTGTTGAAAATAAAAATCAAAAAATGTTTGTCAAAATTCTAACCATAACAAAACAATTCTTAATATTAATAATAAAAAACACAGTCTCTGCCTAGATTGTCAAAAATTAAAATAAAAAATTAATCAAATAATGTATAAAAAGAGAATCGCTGTATTTAAAGTGAATAAAATCCACTACTTACTGGAGTTCAACAACTACTAATGCACAGAGCCGCAGCCACATACCTGACTTGTATGTGTTTAGCGTAGGTGAGATGAACTGGTATATTAGGCAGTGGGCCAAACCCCTTTGAGGAAGGGGAGGGGGAGCTCAACTGTTTCGAAATGCATTTTTTGCGTTTGTATTCTACCTACACAATAATTTTTTTAGGTATACATACATATATTTTTCACAATATACAGTCTGATTTGTATGTTATTTTTTTGGGGGGAAAACCCCAGGATTTACACCAATGGGTACGAGTAAGCTAAAATGGCATAATTCAATCATACGTTGTTTTATCTCAGGTTTGCATTTGCCATGATGCATACAACCAATAAAATAAAATGTTGCCACAATAACATTCATCTGTTTCTAAGAAAACTGAGCTTTTCCCTTAATGCACTCACTCACTCACTCCCGCCATACAGTATGTACAACCACCAACATAATATAAAGCTGCCATGTCCATCTCTTTTATGTATTATTATCTCACTCACAGGACATTTTACTTTGAAAGTGCTGAGAAAAAAAGTAATATCCTTTTGCAGAATTGCATGGTTTTCCGATAAATTGTGTTGCATTACCCACCTTTTGACCCTCAGCAGCTGGTGTGCTAGGTTCCCAGTGGAGCCCTGCGGGTGAGCTGTGCGGCCGATGCTGAGGCTTAAGGGGCGTATGAGAGGAGACAGCCCTTGTGCTCCTGTACCGCGCCGGGGATACAGGCCTCAGAGGTGAGAGAGGCCTGAGAGGGGAGAGGGCTCGGATGGGTGACGGGCCTCTCTCTGGGGAAGGAGAGAGATGACGGCTGGGTGAGGACAATTTAAGCCTTGGAGACAGGCTTCTTAGGGGAGAGCCTTCACTGCTAGGGGAGAAGGTCCTCGGGGAAACTTCCCAGCCCTTGCGGGAGAACGACGCCCTCTTGCTGCCTGGAGACGCAGCTCGTATGCCAGGCCACGGTCTGTGGGGTGAGGAGTATCCCTCTTTGGCTGTAAGGTCAGAGGGCTCGGTCTGTGAGCCTTGGCCACATTCAGAGAGGTCACCTGTGGATTGACGGGTATCAGTGGAACAGGCTGAAGATGGTTCATCATGGGAAGAGAAGTCCTCTTCCTCATCCTCATCATCTTCTGCTTCAGAATCATCAACGTCAGAGAACTGGTGCCCCTCCTGTTCTTCTGACTCACACGCTTGCTCCTCACTGCCCCCTGGTGGACAGAAGAGGATAAATGTAACAAAGGAGTCGACACACAAAACAAATAGATGCAACTTTAAATTAGTTTGAGGTCAGCCGTCACACTTTTTAATCCAGTTAATATTTCTAAGTATAGACTCATTTTTAAAAGTCATTTTAGTACTGCTGCTCAAAGTTCTGGGATTAGGAAATGACTTAATGCTCAACAAAGCTGCATTTATTTGATTAAAAATAGAGCAAAAAGTAATATTGTTACATATTACAATTTAAAATAATTGGTTTCTGTTTTAAATTTATTTTGAAATGTAAGCAGCCATTACAAGAGTATTACTTTAAGATGCTGCTTTTATAGTTATTCATATTTTTAATTAGTTTTTTATTATTTTATTTTAGTTAAAATTCTATTATTTGTTTCAAGTAACAATGTATTATTATAATTATTATTGTAGTTTAATTGTAGTTTCAGTTTTAATTCCGGTTAGCCATAATAGCCCTGGTCACATGATCCTTCAGAATATGCTTTTTGGTGCTCAAGAAAGATGAATTATTAATAATATTTCTGTGTAAACTGCATTTTTTGGGGATTTGATTATCAGAAAATATAATTTTTTGTTACATTGTAGATGTCTTTACCATTACTTTTGATAAATTTATCATCATTGAAACTTTTGAACGTTGGTATCAAATGTTGGAAAGGCATGTGGCCGCTTCCCTCAATTTCACATTTCTGAAAAACATCTTTGTCCCAAAAACACGATTCAAACTTTGGTTAAAATTCTTTATTATACAGTTGTTATCTATCTGAATGTACTAAATTCAACTTTATTGTGCCTGCTTGTTCATCAACCAACTTCTTCGTGACAACTAGCCCCTGTCTCCTCCCATGAACTCCAAGGAAAGCTATATATAACATTCAAATGCAAAAAAACATGTTTTTTAGTTTTGCTTCATTCATCAGCTTCTGTACATTTAAAATCTAGTGAATGGAGTGCGGCTGAATCAAATGTCCTTGTAGCTCTTAGAATGAAAAGTGTCAAGAAAAAGACAAAGTAAGAGACAACAAGACAGACAGGGAGAAAGGCAATTTTCCGTTCTGGCTTTATATAAATACGGTAAACTGAAGGTCAGTCCTGCTTCTCTTTATGGCAAACTATTTTCATTGGCTTTCTTTCAACTTTCAAGTCAGAAAGTACACCGCAAGGTTGACATCACTTTTGCACCAATGCTAGCTAAAACAAGCTAAAAAAAAAAAAAAGGCTGGATATGGTGGAATATGTTCTAGAATAAGTCTGTAGCCCAAAGGGGGAACAATTTAAGGTTTTGAAATGTATCCTGCACTATACCACAAGCCATCTACATTTTCAATGTGCGAAGTATCATATGAATGTAATGTAACACACCGAACTACACCTGAATGCAAGAACTCATCACTTTGGAAGATTGCTTAAATGATCAAACTACAGTTACATATCGTCATTTACACCCCTGATGTCCATATTTTTGGCAACCCTACCTGCTTCCTCAGACTCAAGCTCATCCACAGATGACTCAGACACACCCATCTCCAGGCATTTCTTGCCGTGGGCCTTAGACTTCATGTGTTTGGTAAGGTTCCCTTTGAGGAAAGGGTATTCTCAATTACACAGAAGACAAAAATCACATATTTTGGTGACACAAACAACGATGTAGCTTGATGCAATGTGTCTAAAAAAAAGATGCCAACCTTTGGTTTTAAAGGCGAAATTGCAGTGCTTACAGACGTAAGGACGGACGTCTGTATGAGTGCGAATGTGCTTTTTTAACATGCTGGGCTTCTTGCAGCGAATCCCACATTCTCCACACACATATTTTCCTCTCCCCCGACCCCGAACATATACATAGTCCTCATTTGACTTGTACCTGCTTAGGTGAGAGAGAAAGAGAGAGAGAGACAGATAGGTTAATAAAAATAATAGATTCTATAAGGTGAATAATATAAAGATAGAGTCTTCACTTTGGCAGGATCCTGATATAAATTTTCCAAAACACTGAATCCCTCATTAGAAGAGGTCTGGACTGCCAGTATATATTTTCAGCACTTGTCAGTCCGCAGATGGTCTCAAGAAACCATGATTTGGCTCAAACTAGGTGTTTTTTGCTGGCAAGACAATTCCAGTTGAGGACAGAGAGATAAAATTGGCCATATATAAAAATCTATTAACTCCATATCATGCGTCTACTAAAGGTCTCTTACAAAATACAAGTTTACCTAAATAATCAATGTATTGCAAAAGAGATTTAATTGTGTTTAATTAAGTAACTTAATAAAAAAAAAAAAAAATAAAAGAGTAGGATGACACATGTTACAACAATACTCTATACGCTAGATAAATAGTCCACAGAGAAAAGTAATTTTTGTTAAAGATTAACAATTAATTTAGTAAAACTGTTGCTTGTGTGGCAGATTATTGTATTAGACTATTCTAATAGACTATGTATAAGCATATAGTTTATTATTTTTAATTTATAATGATCATATACTTAATGCTTGCTGTTCAAAAGCTTGATGTGACAATCTTTGTTACAGGCTTATGAGGCAATGCTGCTAGTCCCACAGTCGGAGAGAATATATTAATGTATAATTGCATTATTGACTGCTAGAGTATGAATCCTGCTTTATGGCAGCTACAGTATGATAGCAGCAGGATGGGATGTGTTTTTGTAGGCAGCACATGCATTTTGAAAGCTGTCTGTAGGCTTTTATGAAAAGTGTAAAAATGGATGGGGTGGAGAGAAAACAACTTGCTAAACATCTGTTTCTAGGTAAAAAAAAAGAAATCTAGTACACTCCATTTTGTAGGACGCAGCTTTCATTCTGGACACTGCAAATGCAATCAGAGGGATGACATTAAAGTCTTTTAATATACAAAGACACCTGTCGGCTATTTTTAGAAAGGTGTCTTTGAAAGGGGCCGTGCCTACAGAAAAACTGGCACCTTTGTCCTTCAGGAAGATAGTGTTCTGCTTGAGAGGAAGAAAGCAAACAACAAATACAGTTATGAGAGTGCTAAGACAAAAGGGTGTTGATGGATGTGAGAAGTTTTGGAGACAAAACGGAATGTGTGTGTGTGAGACAGAGAGCGCAAAGACTGATGTGATTAGGGAGTGCGTGGGTGTGCAAGGCGGAAGAACCGTATGAGCGAAATAAAGGCAGCGAGAGAGAGACAAAGGAAGCAGGGATAAAAATGCAGGCTGTAGTGAGTTGTTGCCTCAGTTTAAGCACTCAACCACACTGAGAGCCCCGCATAAGCAGATGAATTCAAGAGACCCAGCTAATGAATCCAAAGCTTTGATGTTTACAGGTCAGCTTTCCCATCTCTCCTTTTTATAATCCATTCATCAATCTGCTGCCCTTTCATTTTATATACTAAAAATTATATTAAATCATCTACTACAAACTATGGCTGCACAAATCATTGTTTCCCTTTATAATTTACTCATGAATATTAATGTGCTGTAGTATTTTGATTATCTTATCCGAGCAAATGAAACAAATAGCAGTTAGGTATTGTTCCTAAAAAAACTAACAAATGATTATCTCACTGTGAAGTAGTGCAGACATGAAATGTCAGAAGTTATTGTATTTATACAAGATGGATTTTTAATCTTGATGTTTTTACTTGTTAACTGAGCTATGCAGATTTAGTTGGCACAACGCTAATGAGCAGCAGACTTCAAAAATAAATCTGCAGAGCTACTGTCTAAGCTATCAGCACTCGCTCTACGCTCCATCCAAATTCATACCTTTGAGCAAGGTGTGAGATATTAGACAACTGCACAAGGCAGGATAAATGAAGTCCCTAATGGTTTGTAGTCTCACCTGTACTACCATGTCTTTGTCACTCACACAGCATATAAACAGAAAACCTCAAGCTGAGCGGCAACTGTGTTTTAATTGGCACTTACAAAAATGCACTTTCATGGCAAGAAGATAATGAATAAATTGCACTATTAGTACTCCTTAACAGGACTTCAAATTGTATATGCTGTATAATTATTAGGTAAACAATAATATAGGTAAATCTTATTCCCTGTTGAAAAAATAGCTTATGCTAGTTGATGCATGGCAGCTGGTCATGAGCTGGTTTAAACTGGTTATGATCTCTGCACTTGAGCAGGAACTAGTTGCCCAACCAGCTTAAAACCAGCACATGAAGATCTTAAAGCAGCTCATGACCAGCTAAGGACCAACTAAAGACCATCTCAAACCAGCTGCCATGATTCAAAACATGCCTAACCAGTATGCTGTTTTTTTTCAACAGGATAAATAGAGATAAAAAAAAAAAAAAATGCATTTCCAGTTACAAGCTACTTATTCCAACCAGTATGACAAAATGCTACATTGTTATTTTTATAATATTATTTTGTTAGTAGCATGTAGTACAGATAACTATTTAAAGGGTTACTCCATGCCAAAATGAAAATTTTGTCATCAATACCCACCTGTTGTACTAAAACCGTTTTCCGAAAACAATTTAATATTTTGAAAACCAGGATGCTTGTGACTGTACATGCTGTTTTTGTGTAAATATGCATAGAAACACGTATACGTCCATTGCGGCTGACACAGAAGTGTGTGCATCCAAGCGATGCTCAGTGCTACAGTGATGTTATGATGCCAAATTGTAAGAATAAAGTAAAAAAAAAAAGTATTCTCGTAGCTTCATAACATTACAGTTGAACCACTGATGGCAGATAGAGTATTCTGACAATGTCTTTCATGGGGGTAAGTGACTAACAAAAAATATATATATATATTTTGGGGTGAAGTAACCCTTTAAGTTTCACTGTATCTAAACTCCTTTATTTTCTTTAGATAATCTAGAGCAGGGGTCACCAAGTTCAGTCCTGGAGGGCCGGTGTCCTGCAGATTTTAGTTCCAACTCTAATCAAACACACCTGAAGCAACTAATCAAGCTCTTACTAGGTATACTTGAAACTTCAAGGCAGGTGTTGAGGCAAGTTGGAGCTAAACTCTGCAGGACACCGGCCCTCCAGGACTGAACTTGGTGACCCCTGATCTAGAGCTTCAGAAACAACATTTTTACTCACCCGCCCTCAAAAATGCAAACACGTGCCATCTCACTTTGCGTCGAAGTAGTGGGCATGTCATCAGCACTGTTTTTCTCTTTATCTCCTCGTTCATTTGGTGGTTCCTCTTTTACTTTGACGGGTGTGTTGGGCGGAGAAGCATGTACCTACACTCCAGACAGACAGGTTAATTCACCAACACTGTAGTAAATCTATACACAACAACACCACCAGCAGGCAGCTTGTTTGTTTTATCAAACAATCTCTGCAATGTGTTGAAATGAAAAATTACAGTGATGTTTACCTCTGATGCACTGGTCGTCTTGCTGTCAGTAGGAACCAGCTTGTCAGTGGTTGGTGGTGGAGCTGTAGCCATAGTGTATGTCTCAGCACTATGTTTCTGTTTGGAGCGCAGCAGGGACAGTAATATTTTGGTGGACAAACCAGGAATATTGGGGTTATGCATGCTAACACTCCATGAGGAATAGACGGAAGTTGAATCAATATGTGTAGATGGGTTGGGCTTTGTGTAATTCAAGTAGCACCAGCTGACAGATGTAGTGGTATGCAAACTGGGGTATGAAGGGTCCACAGTTCTCTCTGGACTTGTTACCCTTGGGGCATACCAATGTCCTGTCTCTTTCCTTCCCTCCTCCTTTAAGGTCTCAGATTTTTGTTGGGTTAAGTTCTGCTTGATTAACTTTTCAGTTTCTGGTACTTCTCTTGGATCTTTGGCCCTCCCCAGTGTCTCTACTATTATTCTCTGCTTAATTTTTCCCTGACTCTCCTCCTGAGATTTATTGTCACATTTGTTATCGCCACTTTCCTTTTCACCATCTTCTTTCTCCTCCTCCTCTTTCACACGTTTTTGGTGCCGTTGTGCCTCTAAACTGAGTTCTAGACTACCGGCAGGAGACAGCATTCGCTTACTTCCTCCTGCACCAAGCTGTCCACAGCAGTCGTCAGATGAAGCACCTGCTCCATGCTCAAGTGGGAGAGGCAAGGGAATATAGCTCTTGGGGCTAGGTGAGGGCAGCCTAAGGTAAGATCTCTGAAGCTTGTCCTCCTCCAACTTACCCATGATTACCATAGCTGTGCAGCACACTGGATGTTGTGTTGCAGCTAAAATTTGTGAGATGGTTGTATACATGGCACTTGCATAGGTAGGCATGTGAGTCTGTAAGCGCACAGGCACTACAAGAGACACCACTGGCATAAGCTGTTGGAGGCAAGGGGCAATCACTGGATGGGGGTTGTGGCGGACAACTAGCTGCTGTTGTGAATGACTGGGAATATGCAAGGAGGAAGGTGATGACCTAGACTCACTGAAAAGAGGCTCTGAGGGGACCTCTATAGTCAGACCACCTGGCACGGGAAAACAAACAGCCTGAGCAACATCACTTGATTGTAGTGGGAATAAAGTGGTGAGTGGCTGAAGGGGTAATCCCAGGCGCTCTACATATTCTATGGGTCTTGGATGTGGTAAAGGTGGATCACTGTGATGGAAAGCTTGCTGAAACATCTGGGTAGACACGACTGCTGTTGTGACTGGAAGGAATCTAGAGAGCTGTCTTGGGGAACAAAAATCAGGGTTTGCTTGGTGTAACGGGAAAACTGCTGGTGGGAATGAAAGAGGGGATTGGAAGAGTTGCAGGGTCTTCCCTATGTGCTCCGAGCTAATCCTAGATGTCCTGCCTCCTATTCTATGCTCTGTGAATGTGAATGGAGGATGACCTAGGTAGGACTGGCATACAGCTGAGAAACCAGGTTTAGTACATGGCTCCTCCTGATCAGGTTCACCAAGGGTTCCGTGCTTCACCAAGAGACATTTCCTCCTCTCCTTCCAAGTAGCAGAAGTGCGCTCTTGAGAGAGGGAGCCATAGTCAAATGACTTGCTTCTTGTTTCCTCTACATGTGCAGGGTGTGGAGGACTAGTAGTTGCCTGTTCAGAGGTTGAACGGCGCATCTCTCTGTGAGAATGATGGTGCAGATGAAGACTTGATGGAACAGTCAGCATGTGAGAGCCTTGGGAGCTCCAGGTACCACTTTGCATCTCAGTTTCTGGCCTTCCAGATTCCTCAAAGGATGCAGATCGACTGGAGGCATGGGAAACATTGCTCTCTTGGCTTGGGCTATGTGGCAGGGATACTGACTCAAAGCTAGATTCTCCTGATGATTGGGCTGCCTCAGCCAAACGGAGACGCTTCTTCTTTGGCGGTAGCTTCTCTGCAGGGAGCTGAGACAGACTTTGGCTACGCTGAGGCCACTGGAATTCCTCCACCTTCTCTGACTCTTTAGAGGTGTAAGTATTCATTGGATGGGAGACCATCTCGGTATCTGGCTCCTCTGTAACCAGAATTTCTGGCACTTGAATGTTGGGTTGACGGATTAACCGGGATGTGGAGATTGGTTTTGGCTCCAGTGATGGCTCGTGTTCTGGCTCTGCTTCCTGATTTGCCATTGAGATGCTTTCCTGTTTTTCGAAGGATCTGGTATGCTGGATAACAGAAATTTCTTTCCAGGAACTCCTTTTTTCTACCTCACTTTGTGAAAGGCCATGAAGTGTGCCCTGATTATCAATACTGCCTAGCATTGAGGGAGGCTGGGTGCTAAAGCACACTGCTGTTGGACCTGGACTGGGAGGGTCTTCCTCAAGACTTTCTTCTTTTTTTTTCCTCTTGCGCACAGCCATGGCCATTGCTTTAAACTTGTAGCTCATAATCTGTGGCTGATTCTCAAAAAAAGAACAGCCTTCCTCACTTTGCAGACCATGTGGAGATTTACTCATACATGATAGTCTGTGTGCAGTGTAAGAGTCCTGCTTATTCAAGCGAGTCCCACAAATTTCACACTCATAAAGGTGCAATTCCCTGTTTTGCTTCTTTCCTGATTCTACTTCTTTCAAACTAGAAGAAGGACCTGCATCCTCATTAATGAGGTCCACTCCAACTGGCACCTCAATAGCAGGTTGACGTCGTAACATTCGTTGATTTGGCCCAATTCTCATTTCAGCTGCTATGGCCTGCTGATCATCAAAAGAGTGACTTAGACGAAAACCATGTGAAGATGTATCTGAAGTATTATGAGAAGATGGCACTGATTGACTCCTATAAAGAAGAGCACTGGAGCTCTGTCCAGTCAGTGTTTCTGTTTCAGCCAAGTATGAGCCAGGAAATTCACTAGCAAAACTACCAGGAATAAGTTGAACAGCAGAGCCACAGGAGCCTGAAACATCTGCTTTTGGTTCAAAAACACAGGATTCTTTGGGTGAAGAAAATTTAACAGACTCAATGCTACTTCTTCTAGAGAGTGATGAGCGTCTTGGTTTGACACTGTCAATTTCACTTGTATCTACCACGGCTTCATTTATAGTAATTAGCTTAGTTATATGCTCAATGACTTGTGTCTTAGGAACAGTGAAAGGGATTGACTTTTCATGTTGACCTGAAGATGATGATAATTGCAGTTGTTGATGTGAAATTCTTTGCTGTTGTCCTAGGCGTCCATACTTTCCTAGAATTATCTCGGCATACGTTTTAGCACTGGCATTTGGTGGGCTCACTTGAGAGAGCTCAGCACTCCCAGAACTGGAAAAATAGCCAGATTCTGTGCTCCCCTTGCTGCCGGGACCCAGTGAAGATCTGGTTTCATCTGAAGACGCTCTTGGAGCTCTCTTCCTCTCGCTTAGCCTCATTGCTAACCTTTGCTTGACTGCCTGTGAATCCTCTGTTTGGGGACCCTCCTCTATAAATGACAATTCCACTTTACTACTTTTTTTCAGAGTTGGTCTGCCTTGTGAGGTAGATGGTTGGTGTTGGCCCGTCTCATCCTCAGAACCTGAACTCTCTCCTTCCGTACCTTCCTCTTGCTCATCTCCCAAGGCTGCACCTTCTGGCCCAATGAAACTGGTCTCTTCACGACTTGAGGCCATGCCTGCTTTTATTCGATGCGCATGGGATTTGCGGTGTTTGTACAAGTTGCTTTTGGTCTTGAAGGAGAAGCCACATGGGACACATGGATAAGGTCTCTCTCCAGTGTGAGATCGGATGTGTTTTTGGAGGACGCTAGGCTTTGCACAAGGACGGCCGCAGTATGTGCACACATATTTCCCTGGTTTTTGGGGTTTACGTTCTCGTCTACATGGGGTGCCTTCCTGTAATTCCACACTGGGCAGAGACTGAGTTTGCTTAACATTAGGAATTTGAGGAGATGGATCTCCCAGGGCAGAACAGCTGCCTCTTGAAGGACCAGGTACTTCTGAAAGCTGCCAAGATGACCCACCCGCCTGTGACTGTTGCTGCTGCTTCTGCCTTTGGAGCATTTCAAAGCGTTTTGGCTGCCTGTGTTGATGGCGGCCATGTGATCCATGGACAGATTGCGAGGTAGCATGTTGCTGTAACTGAGGCAGCTGTGCTGCTAACAAAGACTCTGATGGCTGCTGTTGCCCACCAGACCGCTCCTCATCGGCCGACTGCTTTTCCTCCGCCTCCATAGGATGTGGGGAGAAGGCCTCAAGAACGCAATGGGAGTGCTGCTTTGAGCACCAATCCAATAAACATCATTGCATCAACACTCTTCCGACAGGAAAAAGTCTTAAGCTCGCTTTAGGGGGCTAATTGTATTATGCCATAATTAATAGAAGATACCGGATGGTGTCTTAACTGAGAAAGGCATAATTAAACAGTGTCAGTATGTAGCCGCCATATATATGAGTGCTGGTTGTGTGTTAAATGCCGCCTCTCCTGTTCAAAAATAGCCTTGGTGAAATTCATCTTTGTGTCTTTTGATGCCTGACAATGGGGCTTGACAAAGAATGTCTCGAGATGCTCTGCTGACACTGAATAATTCTTTAAGACCTACTTGTCTCCCATCTTCAGCATGTCACATATTAGAACTTCACTGGCTCTGCAGAGACACAAAACATAAAAGAAGTGGTTAGTGTTGGGTAAGTTATTTAACCAACCAGCAGCAACCAACTACTGTTTAGCTTCTTTTAAAAGATTTACATTAATCAACTTAAGATATAAATTTGCAAATCATATATTCCCATTCCTGAATTTAAACTACTCAATAATTCTTTAAAATATACAAATGGAAAATGAGACACGCTACTTGTTTGCTTCATTTAATTGACCTATAGCATTTCTCTTTTACAATTCCAAGTTGTTCCTTGAAAACATACGTTTTTTTAAAACGTGGTTGTGACAAGATGTCACCCCTCGAGCAAAAACAAAAATGAATAAAAGAAGAAACATAGCTTAGAAGCTGATTTAGTCAATGTACATACCTCATACAAAACCCTATGACAAGCCAAGTGAGCTAGGGGCCATCTCTTTAGTGATTTTTTCCAAGACCTTTACATAAAAATTAACAATGTGGGTAAAACTTATTCCTTATAAGAACAATGATGTTTATCCTCCAGAGGTAAAGAAACCACATCATAGTGGAAATTTTGTCCATCTGAAAATAGTCTAAGTTTGTATAGTTTATTTCTGAACATTTTTGAGTTTTCAACTCAAAGATTTGTCAGAAAAATGGTAATTTATTTTTGTGAATAAATTCAGGCTTTCAGCTTTCTGATTAAACTGGGAAAAATTCCTTCTTAATTAGAATTTAAGGCTTGTTCTCAAGTAAACAACGTTTTTATTGAGAAAATATGTACAATTAACTTTAGCACAAAAAATAAGCCTAAATCTAACAACAAGAAAAATATACTTAATTCAGTACTCTCTTATATACTCTCTGTAAACAAGTCTTACTATCTTACACAATTTTGCTTCCAGTAAGTTTATAGTAGGTATAACCTTACTGGAAAACAACAAAAATATTGGATTTGTGCAATTGTTTACAGTTTCAGTGAGGCACCTTACATATTTTCCATATGTTCACAAAAACTATAGCATCTTAGGTTTCATTACTTGGTGTTCACTGAGGGAAAAGCAACGAGAGAAAAAAAACTGCTTTCCTCTTGAAATAACTTGACAGATTCTTGACTGAGTTTGCTTTCTCAAACAGCTGCTCCTGGCTGAGTGATGCGCAACAATTTAATGAGCGCTCTCAAGGCAGAGGTAGGCTTTGGTTACACAGTGTTTTTATCATCAGTAAGCAATTATAGAAGATATAACAATACTAAGACCTTTATCATTATTCATGATAAAATAGGTATATATTTGTCTGCAAAAGGACTGAACCACAAATTTATAATGAATTCACCTGATTTGCACAGGGTTATTACTGTGAATGGGGCGTACAGTTTATTATAGAATTAAACCGCTTGGTTCTTGGAATTTTTATCTGGATTTATACAAACAGTTATAATCTAAAAGTGCATTTTCAAGCAGATAGAAAATACTGAAGTTTGCACATGCTCACAGATTTTCAATCATTCATATTCCATTCCTGTGATCACCATAACAGCAGCCAAAAAAACTAACTTAAAAAAATCCTTAATTATATCTAAATGTCCCTCGACTTATAATGATGTTTAACCCAACAGAGAGAGAGAGCGTGAGAGAACAAGTCTTTGGCATGGCCGAGAAGGTGAAAGAATAGGAGAACAGTGAGAAAAAGCCAGGCAGAGGTCAAATGAAGGATGAACTACACAAGGAGAATATGACAAAATATGATGCAAGAAACTCTTTCTTCATTCTCCTACTCCCTCTCTCAAACATATGGACCTACAGCTGGGACCTACTCAAACTGTCATACAGACAGTGCTGTACTGACACTTCACAACACTATCCTACGTCCTATTTTTTAATTTACATGCAGGTGAAAAAATAAAATTTCTTTCAGCAAAGATATGCATTATTGTAAAATAACAAATAATCTAATAGACTAACAGACTATAATATTAAAGAAACATAATTAAGTGTGACTTAATTTATCTTTTTAATACACCTCGAAACCACCTAGTATATCCCTATAGCATTTCAGGATTTAGCAATGCACTAATAACATTTTGATAACTGCCCACAACACACTGTGCTAATAATAGTTTAGAAGGCAAGCACCATCCACATTTACTTTATATCTGACTATTAATTTTGCATAAACATTGAAAAGACACTGAAATTCAAGGGGGTAGTTTAAGTTTGGTTTCACTTTCAAGATTTGTTGGAACGGTAATCTGATCTGGATCATGAACTAGTAAACCAGCCTTTGCATGTCGAAAGTCTCACATATTGTAAAGAAAACGTGAACTAAACGTGCTTGAGTATATAAAATGATAAAATAGTCAGACCTTTTCTTAGAATAGCCCACAGACACTTCTAGACAGAAGTTGAAAAAACACGTTTTAAAGCTGTCCCATCTTGCCTCCAACTGTCCTAGTGAAAACTTGGCAGATTTGATAACAGAAATGTCACCTTGTTCTTCTTGTGTTAATAGCGACACCAAGAATGATATAAAAATCTCCTGTCTGGTTGTGTTTGGCTGTTTCTAGTGGTTTCCAGGTGAGCTGACCCTGCTGGGGTAGAACATAGGCTGTTTAATAGAGTTGAGAGTAGACTCAAGGACTCTAGAGGCCACGTGGTGGCTCGTCAAGACTGTAGTAAATAAGGAGACCATCTTGATTCAAGTAGCTCATTTTGTCTAATGCTTGCATAATTACAAACAATACTTACAAAACCGATGGCAGTGTGCCATTTCCTAAGCGATCAGAATAATCCAATCATGTTCTACACTTATTGTCTCCATCGTGTCAGGTCCATTAAAATGGCATTTTTATTATCATTAGTTGAGCAGAATGACAGATAAAGAGTTAGCGCTTCTCTTTCCAGCTCTTACTCTTGGCAACCTGGCTCCGGTTCCCATGGAGACAGGCCTACAGCTAGCCACGGCAGATGGAGGGTGAGCTGGAGGTCTAAATTTGTCCCCCAGCATCCTATCTGAGTGTAGTGGCATGCAGGCAAGAGGAAGTAGATAAACAGGCTGACCTCCGCACGCCAGTGGCAGCATCTCATGACCCCACATGTCCCCTCGCTGAGACCTCAACATGTTAATCAAAGACAAACCGGAGGAGGCGGTGCCGCTGGCCCATGCCGCCAGAAGGCCCCTCCTGAATGTCACACCGTAGGATTCAGAGGCACACCTCACCACCCCATCTGTACTGGCACAAACATCAACGTTCAGTAAAGATCATGGGGGGAAAGACATCACGACCCCTCTGAACCGTGCTGTTATCGTCCCTGTCCAACATCCTTCCCTTGTGTGGAAATAATCACCGGTGACTTGTTTGACTAGAAAGATATTCTATGCTATGTTTACACAGCAATAGGCAGTCGATGTGAAAATTATTTTCTTATGCAAATCAGTCAGTTACCACAAACTATTTATGTATAGTCGACCGTAAAAGCATAGAATTAGATCTTGGCAGTGTTTTCAGAACAAGGACCTCACATGGACGTCCACATGCCACTCCTTGTCACAGGCCTGCAGTCTGTTGGCTCGGGGAAGTTTGAGTATGTGTGGACACCACCACCACCAAAAAAAACAAAAAAACAGGGCTTGCTTCAAATCGGAACAAAAACATGAGCTTTCCAACTTTGTGTGAACATTTACTCCAAAGGCTGAATCTGGACAAAAGGAGTACAACAAACTTATGCAGTACAAAGGAAAATAAAAAAATCAATCAAATCAAAACACACACAAATAAAAAAAAAATTAAAAGGCTCTATTCGAAGATTTAGGGTCACATGTTTTTTTAAATATTATTCTGCAAGGACGCATTGAATCGATCAAGTCCAAGACAGACATTTACAGTGTAACAAAAGACTCCTATTTCAAATAAATGTCCTTTTGAACTTCAAAGAATCCTGAGAATAAAAACCAATATGGTTTTCACAAAATTACTAAGAATCACAACTGTTTTTACACTTATAAAAAAAAGGTTCTTCAGCACCAATTCAGCATATTGGAAGGATTTATAAATGATCATGTGATACTAAAGACTGGAGCAATGAATGGCTTCTGAAAATACAGCTTAGCCATCACAGGAATAAATTACAATATATACATATACATATATATATATATACATATACATATACATATATATATATATATATATATATATCAGTAAAATTTTGAAATATTAGTAGAACTATTTTCTGTTTTTACCATCATTTTTTATCAAATAAATGTGAAAATTAGACACACACACACACACACAGAAATCTTAGAGTCTCCAAACTTTTATAATTAAGAAATTATAAATCAATATAAACAATAAACAGGCCTCATAAACTCATGGCTACACTTAAATAAGCCTAATACCACCATGCATCACAAGACAGACCCCACTTGTAACGCGCCACACATGCTGAGTGACTGTTTGAACTATTTGGTTTACCTCACACACTGCAAAAAATGCTTTCTAAGACAGTATGTTTTGTCCTATTTCCAGCCAAAATATCTAAAAACTCTCAAATCAAGAAGGATTTTCTAGACAAGAAACAATTTCTGTCTTGTTTTCAGAAAAAAACAAGCTAAAATGAAGTGAGTTTTTACTTGAAACAAGCTAAATAATCTGCCAATGGGGTAAGCAAAATAATCTTGTTTTCTGTATGAAATAAGAATATTTTGGTTACCCCATTGGCAGATTTATTTTGCTTGTTCTAAGCAAAAAGTTACTTAATTTTGGCTTGTTACATTTTTTTATTGTCTAAAAAATTCTTGATTTCAGAATTTCTAGATATTTTGGCTGGAAACAAGACAAAAAAATCTTGTCTTAGAAAGCATCAGACACGGAGATGCTGGCGGACAGACTTGTGAACAGGGGAGTTCATGAGGCCTTTTCTGTTTACATTGATTGAGGAGCAACCAGGGCAAATCAGGTCAGAGGGTCTTGCTTCTGAGCAGGTATGCATATCAGCAAAAAAGCCATGCTGGATCACTTTATTTGTTCAGCCTCATCTTATTTAGAACCGAAATGAGTGGTTTTCAATTAATAGTTCCCCAAAACTAAATATTTCTGTGATTATTTCTTACATTTCAAACTCAAAAAAAGTTTTCCCTGATACTTTTAAGCTTTAAAAAGCACCATCAAATAATCATGTGGTCTACGAATTGCATGTTTGCTTTTCTGAAGTCATAGCTTTTTGTGAGGAACAGCCCGAAACTAATGTAGTTACTAACTAAATCCTTCGATATTCAAATTCAAAAATCATCAGAGAAGTTGAGATGTTCAAAAAAAAATTAAATAAATAAATTCTTACAAAACCAGTGTGCATTTTGGTCCATTCCTCAAACAAAACTACCGTTTAGCTTCAGAAGATTTTAAATACAATACACAAGCCATATGAAGCGCTTTTTTCATACCTTTGCCGTGATATCTTTTTTAAAAGTTCATTCATCAAAATGAATACTGTTTTATTGTACACAACTCAATTTAAGAAGCTTGAAACAACTGTAAATACTGGCAGTTTTCATTCATGATCAAGGTTTAGACTGGTTAGATCATCAAAAAAATACTAGGTGACACACACCTACTTCAAGCGTACTGCTAAACACGGCCACTCAGGGCTTCCATAGTAACCTGAGACAAAGAATGAGAAAGATGAGCTGTGCGAGTTTCATTCATTTACATTCACAGAGAAACAAGTGGAACGGCTCAGTCTTCCAAGCCACCCACAACATGGGTGCTCATGGGCCCGTCAATCACCTCACCCTTCGGCTTTTGGTGCACAGGGCTGATAGGAAAATTCCGCCCACATCAGGAAGTGAATCAAGCAGTGCTTCTAACGGGGAGCGACGGTGTATCAGATGGCCCCCAGAACTCTAACAAGCGCACGGGCCGGCCCACACAGCCGCCGCTGAGCACTCCGATATGATTAGTCATACTCCGGCAGCATTTCTGAGCTTTTTTATTCCCTCGTTACCGCCACCTCTCAGGTCTCTCCTGGCTTTAACCTTCTAAAAACAAAGCAGCGTTAATGAGGAAGCCTCTCAGGGCTTTTCAGAAGTGCACTTTACCTGTACTCTTAGTGATGGAGAGATTGTCTAACCAAGACATGGAAAATAAAGGCCTCGGACACTGCAAAGAGTTCAAGCTCATCAGATTTGACACGCTAGCACACAGAGTTAAGGAAACACAGTGATTCGCCTAAAGAGCCTGCAATCACACAGCCTCGGGCGGTTTCAGCTCAGCAGATTCTTAGAAAATGTTTAGTTAACAGGTTTTCGTGAAGACGTGTAAAACCTACTGCATGCAAGACAAATGAAAGAATGAATCATTTATGATGAATGTACAGAGCATGTGAAAACACTGCGAAAAACTATTCATTGTTCTTACATGCACTTAAAAGTAAAATAAAAGCCTCACACATGACATTGGATGACAAAAAATGAAAAGATATTGTGGTCATGATTTAAGAATTACTTCCCACAATCTATAGGTTCGGTTAAATCAGGGCCGCAAGTTAAAACTAGAGAATGTATTAGTCTAACATGGCCACAAATTAAGCTATGAGAACTAATTATTACTGGCCTTTTTTCTCCATCATGTGATGAATGGAGCAACATATTGTTGCCACAATGTGTCATAGTATTTATTTTAAGAATCATTTCACAAAAATTATTTCACAAAGTTTTATATTACATACATATACATACCTACATATACATATATAACCATATATATACACACACACACACACACACACACACACACACACATATACATATATATATATATGTAGGTGCTGTAAAATGATTAATCGTGATAAATCGCATCCAAAATAGAATAATTTTTCCACATAATACAGTGTATTGTACTCTGTGTCTATGTATTATGCCTATATAAATATATATA
>JAUMHQ010000076.1:14392877-14410535 GCA_032361165.1 Enteromius paludinosus
TATATACATAATCAATATAATCTCTTTAATCAATATATATATATTCCAAAAGGCTTAAGTATATAAAATTATGTAATTTTTTCAAGGTACACATTTAAGCCATATATTGACTTGAGAAGCAAAATTACATACAATCCTAGGATGTTTAGATATCTTTACTGAAAAAGACCAAAAAATAAACCATTAAGGAAATGTTTTTGGAGAGCACAAACACACATTCAGTCCCGTGTAATGCAACTCAGCCGCCACACACTCAAAAAATGCAGTGACACTAAACTTAAACGCACCGTTAACAAAAACAGTGAAATACTCACTCTGAAAGCTGATCCCCTTATGTCTAGTAATTCCAGTTAGCGTTCATTTTCCAAACAGAACAGAGCGTACAGTCGGATATACGGAAGGTAGTGCCGTCCATTACCTGAGGAGTTCTGCCACCTCACACTGCTAAAGCATGAATGAAAGCCACCAAACGACACAGCGGATATGAATGTTTGTGTTTGAGTGGGTGTACTTCTGTGAAGTGAGTGAGGGGGAGGAGGGGGAGGAGGGGAGAAAGACAGAGAGAGATGGGAGGAGGAGAGTAAGAGTGAGCGAGACAAGGAGTAAGAACGCGAGTGGGTGTGAAAGAGACATGGAGACACATGGCGGGAACGAGGTGGTGGAAAAGGGTGTGTGAATGAACACTGTTACAATGATTGAATAACAGGCTTCTCCTCCAAGCATGAGGACAACAAGGAGTGTTACTGCTGTGATGACCAACTGATAAAGCCAGAATGCAGAATTGGTTATGCAGCTTATTACAGGGTCATAATCATCACAGACATTGAGGGAGACATTTACACTTTGATATGAAACAGAAATTATCACTACAATGTTAACTTTTCATTATTTTTCTAAATTAAAAACAAACCCAATATAAACTGGGCAACGATAAATCATGATTAAATCACATCCAAAATAAGTTTTAACATAATATATAAGTGGGTACTGTATATATATATATATATATATACTGTATGCACACACACAGTACTGTGCAAAATCTTAGGCCACTAGTATTTTTAAGTCGATTATTTCTATATTTATAGTCAGTTATTCTGTCAGTTGGAAACATGATTTTACATTTGCAAACATTATTTTTGTCATTAATTATAATAATCCAGTGAGATTATTGTCTGCACAAGGAGTCTGACAACAGCTAGTGCTTCACACAGAGATCTAATCTGATCATCATCCAGTCTGTCTGGAATGACATGAAGTAACAGAACAAACTGAGACAGAACCGAGGCAACGTCTCCAAAATGAAGAAATAAACCCTCCATGGAAAGCTACAGTACTGTTCAAAGTTTAAAGATACTCGTGTAAAAATGCTGTAAAATGAGGATGCTTTTAAAAAATAATGCCATAAATACATTTCATTTACCAATTAACTTCTATTATCTAAATCAACTAAATATATGGTATTACAGCTTTTGGTAAAACAGCTTCTGTTCCGAGGTACACTTGCCCATAGTTGTTCAGGTAGCTTTCCAGGTAAGTTTTTTATAGTTCTTCTGGATTTAGTCTGTCTCAGTTTGTTCTGTTACTTCATGTCATTCCAGACACACTCCTTGTGCAGACAATAATCTCACTGCATTATTACAATTAATGACAAAAATAGTGTTTGCAAATGTAACACACATACACACATAGAAAAGACACACATAAACACGTGTTTAATAAAAAAAAATAAAGTATACATACACACACACAACACATATTATGTTCACAAAAACTTCTTTTGGATGTGATTTAAGCACTAAAATACATACATAATAGGGCTGTAACGATACACGATATGAAACCTGAAATCTCGACACTCAGATCCACGATCATCTGTCGCGGTGTGATAAGGGACACACCCCGTGAGTACCTTGAATTGCGCGCAGATGACATTTCATGCGCGGTTTTGAAATGAGCTTGTGGCTCCCGTTTCTTTGCGTGTAGATCTGTTTTCCTCTCGTGTATGTGATTTACCGCGCGCGCCAGCATCAGTGGTGCGCTCGCGTATTACTGGCATAGATTTTCGGTTGTCAATAACGAGGGGTTCAAGTATTTACTCAGTGTGCTCGAGCCCCGTTATCTATTACCAAGCCGGGCGCAAATGGTTTTAAAAATCGTTTTTTTCTCCCACCCCCCACGAAAAAAAATCGTGATACGAACCGAATCGTGGGTTTGGTGTACCGTTACAGCCCTAATACATAATATGTATATTTACACTACCTGTTTTTGGTTTGTATTTTTAAAGATGTCTCTTGCACAACAAGACTTCATTTTTTTGATTTTAAAACAAAAGATGCAAATGCAACATTGCAAAATATTATTACTACTGAAATTATATTTTCTATTTTAATGCATTTGAAAATTAATTTGTAACTTATTCCTGTGATGGCAAAGCCAAATTTACTTTCACTACTTCAGTTCAGTGTCACATAATTCTTTAGAAATCTGACTAATATGCAGATTTGGTGTTTTAGACATATCTGTTATGATCAATGTTGAAAACAGTTTGCGGTTTGCACGGAAAGTTCAAAAGAACAGCGATGATTTTAAACAGAAATAGTTGGTAAAATGATAAATGTCACTTCTGACTAATTTAATGCAACCTTAACGAACTGAAGAATTAATGTATTTAAAAAGAAAATCTTATGGCCCTATTCTACCAGAAATTGTTGTTTAATAAAATACTTTAGATACATGATACGTTTTTAAATTGTTTTGTCTCTTTAAATATGAATCAATGAGAAATACAGATGAACATCATGAGGAGGTCATATGATGTCATTATATATACAGATGGGAATTTGTAGGCTCATGGTTAGTGAATTCCTGTTAAGTCAGCTCATTTTGAACTTTCTGACTTCCACAGTTCAATTAAAAAGTGCAGCTCCATATTTGGATGATAACATCACCATGAGCTAGACCACTGGCCGGGTGGAGCACTCTTAATTTTGAAGCACATATTACTGTATTTGTGAACGTGCACAAGTAATCATCAGCCACACAAGCTAAAGAAATGGAACAGATTTTGAGTCAGAAAAGATGCTCTATGTTTAGTAGCCCCTTGGATATTGAAACTAAGTGGGATTTTGCGAAAGGCTGAATTTGATATACTGTAAGATTCAAAATAAGATACATACAATCAGATTCTAGTTGTCCACACACACACATATCCACATGTGCACATGCCCAGACTTATCACAAAAGCTCCTGAGCGTGAAAACAGGTCACAGTTATAGGAAACTCCTCCAGGGCTGCAGCTCACAAATGTTCCTGCAGCACAAACAGAGTGCAAGAGCAGTGGTGCATTGTGGGCCAATGAATCAACACACTGCAAATGGGGCTTTCCCAGTGAATGAATGACAAGGGCACTAAGAATCCTGGGAGAACCGAACTGCCTACTCATGACACCAATGGCACTGAAAACACTCTTAATGAGGTGGGTTTAACTAAGCAGTTATTTTCCAGATTCTTAATAGCTAATTCATGCCATCACATTCTATTACAAATGATCAACTAAAATGCAACTTACAGAGGTGAAACTAAATCTAATAAGAGAGCATAAAAAAAGCTTTATTTATTGATATCACCCTTTCTTTTCTACAGATAGTGGCATATTTCTGGATTAATGAACCAACTAAAAAAAGTTAATAAAAATGCATAAATAATCAAACAGAGTAGTGCAAATAGCCTGCCTTTTGGGCAGAGGCTGTTTAACAGATCCAGTTGCATAGATGGTAAGTTGCATGGTGTTGCATGTTTTTTTTTGACGCAATAAACCTCAAGTTCAAATCCGCCTTTTGACAGTGTTCGTTTGCCAGGTGTTTATTTATTACGTGCGACTAAAAAACTGGTTTTGTGGTCCAGGGTCAAGTTCACATAAAATGCTGCCATAAAAGGTCAGATTTGGCCACTTGAATTCATTTTCAACAAAAAAATAAATGATAATATAAAAATGAATTATAAAAAAAAAACATTTATATATGTATGTAAAAAATAAAATTCAATTAAAAAATAATATTTTATAGAAATCATATTGACAAATATATCATAATATGGAAATATGGTCAGTGGATCTGGTTTTATGGAATATTATTAGCCCTAGAAATAAAAGTCAATTTCTTTCCACACATTTAAACAGTTAAATGTTTCTCTCCCGTTTCTTACATTTTTAAAACCACCTCCCCTCCCCATTTCTTTCTTTCATTCTTTCTCTCTTTCTTTCTCCCTCTGTCTGTTTTATCAATTATCCCAAATGATTGTGTGACCTTCAGCGTCATGTGGAGCAGGGCAGTGTGCCGGCCCTGGGGCCATGCGTGTATTGTGTCTGACTGAATGTGATCTTTGTGGCGATGGTCAGCCTATTTAAAAGAGGGGGGGTCTGTGGCCAGGCATTGCCCATACTGTAGCCCTCTGGGAGGGGAACTCACATTTCCGTCATCTCTTTGTCTTCTGTTTTTCCAAGAAGAGATGGAACAACAGAGGCTCTGTAAATCTGATCAACAGGCCGAGTGCTGTAGAACAATGGCATGACGGATTGTCTTGTTAGAGCGAGATCTCCGTTGCCACAGCATAAGAAGAAAGCTGGGCCGGTGGACCGTAGGATAAATAAACTGCATTGAATTAGAACATAATTCAGACTACTAGACTATATATATATCTCAATTGTTACATTTTCCAGCAGAAAGATGCAGTGTTAAGCCTAACATTTTATTTTAAGGTATAACATTTGTAGATGTAAGCAAACGAGGTATTAAAACATATGAGTGCATGTGAGTTAATGTATTCCTCTTATCTGCAAGACATGTCAGCATAATTTTTCAAATCAGACCGATGCCGATATTTTTTGTCTGCCCTCAAACCAGCCCTCTCTATGAAATTCTTATTCTTGGACTACTGTGGCACAAAGGTCAAGTTAAACTTTTCAGACTGGTCTCAGAGGAAGCATGTTTGGTCATTTTACACCTGGTCATCCTGCCCTTGCCTATCCAAAAGTATGCGCAATAGCAATTACTAGGCAACCTCTGCCACCACAATATGAGTACAAGAACTTATGAATAATCTCTAGCACTGTCACGTCATGGGCATTTTACCTTTTTTTTTTAAGGACAAATACCATAATTTCATATACAAACAGATTTAAAGGTGTAAAGGAAACCTGTCAAAATAAATGTTTGGTTTAAATTGCAGAAACCATGAAATAAATATTAAATGGAATTATAGTACTACTGCTAATAAAATTATTAATAAAACTTTTTTTTTTGAATGAAATTTTACTAGAAAAATTATTTATCTGAATATATTTAGCAGAATAAATAAATAAATACACAAGACTATTAATAAACAAGTATTTTCTTCCAATTAGATAAAAAAAAAATAAATAAAAAAATAAAAATTAAAATAATAAAAAAAAGGAGTTAAAAACTTTGGGGAGAATTTGGGGAGAATTCTATAGGACCTTATAAACTGTGCATTTCCAGAAATGTATTTAGCACTCTAAAACAGGACTGACTATCAAACAATCAAGTGAACATGGTCAACATGTCACCTATTCGAAAGCTGAAGTCCCTCTTTAAAAAGAATTGTATGCATCTTTTATTGATGTCAATAGAAGCACACAGATTTAAAGGGATTTTAAAAGGGAATATTGGGCTGAAAATGCTGGCACTATGGCAAACTTTCCCAGCCTCCACAGCTAAACCCTCACTTCTATTAGTGTTCTCCTGCAGCGGGAGTGATGAGGGTTTGTTTTTAGAGCCAGAGCAGTATAGGAGGCCTTTGTCTCCTCAACTGTCACCACTCGGCTTCTCTCCAGAGAGGAGATGGTTAAAGGTGGGGGATTGAAAGTCAAAAATAGCCCGATCCCCAACGATATAACACCCACACATGAAAAAGTGAATAACTCACAGCCAATGACACTCCCTCTAACCCCTGATGGCAAACAGAGATAGCAGTTTGGTTTGGAACAAGCATCCACAGTGCCCCTTGTTGTGGCTGTTATGTGGGTAATTTCACACTATTTTCTGTTATAAAGGTTGCATGGATAAACTTCGACACAAGTTATACTTGCTAGATGGGCGACGTGATGCAACGTGTACGTATCAAGCTTTACGAGGCACATTTATGTCATTTTGGCCCATTCCTGGACTGTAATTTAAATCAAATTAGCGGTCTTGGATTTGCAGACAGATTAAATGTATTTTTGCGCCGCCGCCCACAAAATGAGGACCTATAAAAAGGGAAAAGGTAAAAATGGATCTGCTTGTGAAAATATTTGCACAGAGATTTCAAATGTCAGAGTAAATAGAAACAGGGTTTTAGGGTTCAAGGAAAGAACAAATCAACAAACCAGCAATTCCTTCATTTATTCCTCATATACATAAACATATAAGTCAAGCACACATACAGGGATGCACATGGATATCCTCCCACACTATTGGCCTAATGTGAATGAGACCCTGATGGACTGCTGCACGCAAGTCCTTTTTGTTTTATGATCGATCAATAAGGCTGCTCTTTGGCTTGGATATGTGATCTGATTACGTCTGAGCATACCAATCCTGATTCTGTGTACAGCCTGCATTGCACTAGAGCACCAATATCCCTCACAATTCTCTTCACCGAGCCACAGTACACAGAAAAGCTGCCAAAATTCCCCCAAAGTCATGGGCTCAATGCCAAATTCAAAACACACATAAATCTAGACTGTTCAAAATCAGGTGGCACGGCGCAACACTGCAGCTTGAAGCTTTCAGCAGCAGCATGAGTAGGAGTGAAGCTCTCCGGTGTTATGTGTTGTGTAATACAGCACTTGTGCATCCTCCCCTATCATTTACATTACACTTATGCCTTCGGCAGACACTTCAGTGCATTCACGATTCATTGTATGGGTATGTGTGTCCCCTGGGAATTGGACACATGACCCTGTTGTTACTTGCAGCACTACGATCTACCAGCTCAGCTACAGGAACTACTGTCGGCATCTGTGGGTTACGTTAGAGAGGTTTTGCTTGTATTGTCATTATGAGAGACAAGAAAAAGTGTTCTCTGTGAAAAACGCAAAAAATACTGGAGAGGTTGGGAGAAAACAACGTTGAGAAAACAACAATATAAAAAAGAACTGGGACATCTGTGAAAGAAGAGGGATAAAATGAAACTTCCAGCTGTCATGGCAACAATCAGAATCTCATGTTACTTAGTGGAAGAAAAATTAAAGGGAGCAACAAAGGTGAGAGAAAGAAATAAGCATGACATGTCATGGGAAGAGAACACAAGCGATAAAAATAGAAAGAGGAAGTCACACTTTTAGAAGCCGCCTACTCATTTCGGAGCCGACAAGTTTCACTCGTCACTGCGTGGGTGACAAGACTCAAAGCACAGGGAAACCACAACACACACTCTTCTATACGCTCCCCAGCAACAACTTTGACTTACTGAGGCATGACCGACAAGACCAGGAATTGGTCACTGAGGCAGGAAGCGACACTGATGACAGAGAGGGCAAGAAGTCAGAAAGAACAAAATTGGTTTAACTTGCACTAGGTTACAATCTGCATCAGTCGATTTGTACACCAGTTATTATTCAAAGGTGTCAGAAAATCTTTTTGTTTCACCAACCTGACCGTGATCCAAGAGGGAATTTCGTCAGTGTAAAAACAACGCAAACATCATAAAATAAGCAAGTCTGATTTCTAACTTGGCACAAGAACAGAGCTTCTCCAACCATGTGTGAAGGAAAAACAAACACAGCCAAGGTCATGAGAGACAAACTCACATTCGTGACAACAAACTCCATCATTTGCATGTGTTGGCCTCGATGTATTAAGTGCACCAGACTGATTCCAGCATTATGTGCGAGTACACCACACAAACAAAACACAAGCAATCAAAAAGGGTCAAAGAAACGCTGAATGCGACTGATCTTAACCCACAGCTGGAACAGTATCCTTCTTATAGTAATTACACCTTTGTACCTTATCTACCCCTATTTGTGCACATAGTTTTCTAAAAATGACTAATATGCCGCCCTTATGGATAGAGAAAAGATACAAAAGGATCCCTTTAAGAGTACTATCCCAGTGATGAGAAAAAGTGCTCACAGAGCATCAACCATTCAACTTTTAGGGTTAGAGTTTAGAGCTGAGCTTAGGGATTCAACAACATTCTTATCTGGTTGACCGTTTATAATTATATCTATAGTGGTAGATCGATATATCTATAAAGCATATACAGTGCACTATATTAACTGTAATGCACTGTTAAAATATTTGAGATCGGAAATTGTATTTTACATTTTATTTTATGTTTAAAGAAATTTTGAACTTTGCAAAACAGTAGTGTATGTAATACTGAGACTGGGCCCGCCCATACTTCCTGTGAATACCGCCCATCATCCAGTAGTATACAGAAGCATCTGATGGACGCAGGTTAAGCCTGCCTCCCAGAAGGCAGGTAGTAAGGTAGCTTGGCCAGACTAAGCTCCTATGAGCTTTATAGTCACGGAAGCCATGTATGTAATACTATTAAAGGACCTAAAAAAAAAATTAAATAGAAAAAAAATTTAATAATTCAATGAATGTGTTTCACGCAATATTTGTACTCCAAAATAAATAAAATTTGAACACACAAAATGCTAGTTTGCAATTAAGGCTGCCAGTAATTTGTAAATGACAAAGTGGCCACATGAAAAAAAAGTGAAAAATGAAGAAATTATATCATGCATGAGAATTGTATCATGCATGAGCGTTAACATAGACATAGTTAAAGACTTTTCTTTTTTCTTTCTTGATGTCCAAATCTTGTGGACTAAATAAGATTACCAATACAGTTTTTCAGCCAATCAGAGTAGATGTGACTAATGCTTCCTCTTTTAATCATATGTACAGCAGTGAGGTCACATACAGCCTGCTGCAATCATCTAGTACTTGTCATTTCAGAAATTCAAGTCACTTTCAGCTTTAATAGAAGAATGAATCTATTTCATTTCACCCGCTCAGCTGTTTGCAGAGCTCATATCACGCACAGCATATTTCCCGTAAGGCTCTCATTCCTAAAGGGCCATCTCTGTGTTTGCGTTTATCAAACACACATAAGCATAGCAAGAAAGACAGCAGATATCTTCTCATCAAGCTCTCCTAATCAGCAGGCATCTACAGTTGCGCACCATCTGCTCTCCATCTCTCGTCGAGCGCTGAGCTAAAGACACTGTAAATCACGCATGACAATAATATTACGGACAGTTCAGCCAGTCTCACATTAAATTACAGTTGGCAGCCATCGGTGCAGTGCAGCTCCAAAAATCACCATAGTTTAGTCTTTGCAAATAAACTGCACATTGACGCCCAACAAATAACTGCCTGAAAGAAAAACAAAAAGGAAGAGACTTAGACATAAACAAGCTAAAGGGAGGGAAAAAAACAACAACAACAAAAAACCTCATCTACCCATTGGAAACGCTTAATTAGCTTTCAATACGAGCACAATGGTTGAGAGTCTGAGATTTAGTGGTAGTTTCTCTTATATAAACGACGTGAACAAAATGAGGCTTAATTCGCAGTTAGCTGTCATTCAGAGACACATCAAGCTAGGGTAGGTAACTTTACGTACTGTGGTTTATGTTCCTGGATGAGAGCCGTCCCGAGGAGTCTCCCCTGACACCGGCGTCTATTTCTATCCTCTTTCGCTTAGGTCTCTTGGCTCTTGGCTTTCGCAGAGAAACAGGGGTTTGACTGTGCCCGATCTCCACTGCGGGTCTCCGTGGGGAGTGTACGGCTGGCATACGAACACACATGCAGACAAATATCATTTAAAAAGGTATTTCTCAAGTAGGGGTCTGAAAAAGCACCCCAGAGGTTAAAGGCAAGCAAACTCATTCACCGACAGAAACTAATAATGCAGTTTGGAGGGAAAAAATGATGAACGGACGATTTAAAACTTCTTGTCCTGTAGGCAAATCAATCAATCATTGCGGGTAAAAGTGAGCTAATGTTTCATAGCTCAGAGTAGCTCTAGATCATTATTCTAAAGCAACTGGAAGCCATTCATTTAAAATCAGAGTAGGAGATCTGAGACATTGCTTATGTAAAATATATCTGCAAATATTAGTTGGTTTTTTTTCAGTCAAAATGTATATTTAATTGTGAGTTTCTGCTCATCAATTAATAATACCTTTCAAAGTGTTTGGGCTTTGTAGTTTAAAAAAAATGGTTTTGAAGGAAAATGCATTTATTCACTTAAAAATAAAAAAATCTCTCTCTCTCTATATATATATATATAAAAGTGTACAACAATATTAATAAAACTAAATAACATTAAATAAGTAATAATATTTAAAAATGTAAAAAAAAAAAAAACAGTGCATTTTTAAAGTGCATTTTATTCCTGTGACGGCAAAACTGAATTTCAACAGGTATTACTCCAATATGCTGATTTGGTGTTTAAGGCTACTTATTGTGAATGATACTTATTAACAGTTGTGTTGCTTATTTTTGTGGAAACAGAGAGGATTTTTTTTTTTGATAAATAGAAAGTTAAAACAAACAACATTTATTAAAAAAAATAAAAAAATAAATAAATAAATAAAATAATATAAAATAAAAAAATACAATAAAAATAAAATAAAAATAAACAAATAAAAATATTATATATAATATTATATATATATATATAAATAAATGTATAAATATTTAAATGTCCATTATTAATTAAAGTAAAAAGTAAATAAATAACAATGCAAAGTCTTACTTTTTTTTATCAATTTAATGCATCACAAAAAATAATTAATTAAATTAGAAAACAAACAACAACAAAAAAGAACAATTGTACTCACGACCTTTAACCTATAAAAACCATACATTAAATGTAATGTTAAATGTAAACTTTAACAAATTACAAAATTAATAATCATGCTTGATGCTGAACATTATAATGTTGCGCTGCCTAAATTGCCTACTTGTAGCATTCGAAATGAATAATTTTAATAAAGTTTTTAGTGCTTTATTTTATTCAATCTGATGCAGCTGGACATAAGAACAATACTACTTCAGTAACTTTGTCAACCTCCACCAAGGTGTGAACATACAGAGGTCTACGGGGACCAAAGCACAGTTAACTGCTGTATGCTACCTGGAAACAAACACACATAAGCTTGAACTACTAACATACTGGGGTAGCTAATGGTCATGATTGAATGAATTAAAAAGAAGCTGGTGTGATGTGATATGGCAGTACTAATCCTCTCTGGCATTAGTGAGAGATTCTTCTCAATTACAAACCCAACTGGCCCAGTTTTCCACCATCAACAAGGCAGAAGTGTGTCAGAGAAGCGAGTCAAGCTCGCCGGTGGTCTGGAATCAGGTCAGAATGGACTCCAGGGATGTGGTCACACACACACACCCAACAAGAAGCAACGTTATCTACCTTATGGGCAAGTGGATTTGTAGTAACATTGAGAGGAAGAGAGGAGGAAGAGGAGTGGTTGGGGATCCCTTTCACAGGCTAAAGCAGAAACCCTGATCTACTGTACAAGCAATGCATTTTGAATGACTGCTGACAGGGCAACTTTAGCCTACATCTCCATACTATGCCACATGTGTCATTGAGAAGCTGAGGGCTGGCTCAAGTAATTGCAGCAGGGGTCACATGACTCTTGTCAGGGGGATTGGCACCACACTCCGGCAGCTGTCATCAACTCATAAAAATCTGTTGAGGGGAAATCTGACCTCGCTTCCACCATGGCCCACCGCTCCCAGCAGCTCTCAAACAAAACCCATAGGATCTCATCTTCCCTCTCACTTTGACTGAGCTTGTGGGGAGGAGGGCATATATAAGTGTCTCTGCATGATGGCTCAGAGCTTCTGCTGTGTATTGATTTTGTTCTTTCTTATTTTTTTCGTGTGTGCACGAGTCGATGTGTCAACCAATACCAACACATGCGGGAAAAGGGGATTACTTCTTGAACACTGGGAACAAACGGGTGCTGAAAAGGAATAATCATCTGTTTTCATAGAGTTTAGTTCAACTAGCTGGTTTAGGTCCTGTTGATTAATGAAGTTCTACAGGAATCACTTTAAATACAGTTAGTACCAAAAGGTGCAAGGCAGATAAAAAAAAAAAAAACACTACACACCATCTATAACTGAGTAGGTTCTACTACTAATATTGTACATGTACAAATAATAATAATAATAATATACATATATATATATATATATATATATATATATAAAGTGAAGCTGCAAACACACGAACGTGCTGCAAACACAGAAACGCGCTTTCATAGTTTGAAAGGAAATCTGTAAAGTGAAGCTGTGCTTCAAACATTACTTCAGTATATATTTTGCCCGTGCAATTTCATCAAAAATTCACTATAGTGACCTTTATGCCAAGTTCAGACTGCACGATTTTACCCCTGATTTTGACTCGCCGACAGGTTTTGAGAAATCGCTGACAAACGCCCGAAATCAAAGGCAAATCGGTGCTCGATCACGTGAGTGACAATCACACAGTGTGAAACATCAAATACCCGATCTGAGAGAATCGCCAACGTGTCGCCGACACCAGTGAGATATTTGGCGTGCTAAATATCTGGACCTGTCTGCGATTCAGAATCATGCAGTGTGAAATGTGTTCTGACTGAATAACATCGGCAATTACCTACAGCCAATAAGAGAGCAACATCCAGGGCAGCGGGATGTTGGGGGAGGAGTTGCGATGGTATAAAAGCTAATTATCCTCGTCCATAATCTTCTTTTCGTTCCAAATGAGCACACATGCAATTTGTACGGCAAGCTTATTTTGCTTGCTATTATTTTTAATAATAATCCCAGTCTCACATGAGAACTCTGGTCTTGCACACGTGACCTCGCATTGTTTCCATGTCACTTCTCGCGTGGGTTTGGCAGTGAGACAAAGTTGCTACCCCAGATAGTCATGCAGTGTGAAAAGACCTGTGACTCGATTACTTTGAAAATCATGCAGTCTGAACTCGGCATTAGCCTCGCCAAAGAGGCAAAAATTATGTCTACAGTGGAAGAAGCAACCCTAGTTCAGATGAACATCGACAAATATGCATTTCATTACATTACATCATTCCAGCACTCATTACAGCCAAAGCAGCTTATGAAGGCAGGTTAAAAAGCTACATTATTTCTCACCTTTCAATTCAGCACAAAAGTGAATTCACTTCATGCACAGGTAGCCTGCCAAAAACTTTTGTTCACTGCCAAAACTCCATCATCCCTCACCTTTTAAGTCAGTGGCGATGTCATTTCAGAGCACTGTATGAAATTCAGAAAGGGTAGCAGCAGTCAGATGCCCTAACAACAATCTATCAAGTGACAAATGGCATCTCTATCATGTTAATCGAAGTGTTTTTAACCTGACCAGCTATAGCTGTCAGCAGTGTTGCACATCAAGATGATTTGATGGATGCTTGGTCTCTATTTTTAACGCATCACGCCAAATAACCTCAAACATGGTGATGCGCCCCACCTAGTTAAAAGAAAGACGTGTAACAATTCGAGAGGTAACATCTCCAAATTTAACTTTAAGAGAATGCAGATCTGTATTCAGCAAGGCATACTTATTTTTCATACTGCAGACAAGGACAAAGGATAACAGCTGTAGGAGGATGTCAATGTTACGGCACCCCAGAGAGATTGCTCCAGCCGGCCCAAAATGAGTTTAGTTGCAAACATTAAATGCATTTGGTGCAAGCTTTTTTAGATCCTACAAAATTCATGTATGATAAAACACCTGAGGTTTATGGTGCGGTCTTTATAGGTCCTTGGGTTGCTGATTTTGGCCTCATGCTGTCAAACAGATATAATACCTGTCAAGCACTGAGCTCCAATAAAGAGGCTTTACAATTTAAAACACTGCCTATTCTGTCTCTGATCTACCCGCTGCTTGAAGAGTAGTGATATGTGTGTGTGTGCGCATGTGGAGGAAATGTAGATGAGGAAGGGCTCTGATCCACTGAGCTCACAGCCTGTCTTCATTATACTCTAAATGTGCTGTACAACGACATCCTGCTGTTATGGAGCCAAGAGTGACATAGTCACAGTATTCTGTCTGAATGCTGACATAATGCTTCATTAATCTTTCCTGATGATCCGCGGGCACATCTGAATGATTCTAAAAGGGTCTAAATAGTACATGTTCACAAATATCAGATATCTTAAAGGGATAGGTCACCCAAAAGTTTTTCTGTTGTTGCAAATCTGTATGCTTTTCTTTCTTCTGTGGAACATTTTGAGAAATGTTTTGATATGCGTTCTACTTGGCAGGGTTCCTGTGCAGTGTTCGCTGCTCCCTTGCCTCTGAGCATGGAATATTTGTTAGATTTCAGTTTCGCTTGACAAAATGCATTCATCCACTGCAGTGTCTCCACGCAGACACATTTTTTTGCACATATCAGAGGAGTTTGATGTATAATAATAATAATACATATCCGTAAGTAATATAAATGACTGTACTTGAGTATTTTTATAAATATTACAGCTAGGAAATGATTAATTGTGATGAAGTGTGATACAAAATAAAACTTTTTTTATATAATATAATATAGGTGTGTGTACTGTATATATTTATTACGTATATATAAAGACACACACATGCAGAAGATATTTTGGAAATATTTACATGCATTTACATGTATGTATTACATTAATATAATTTATATCACACACACACTTAATATATAAACAACTTATTTTCCTTAAATAAATATATGTATTTATTTATACATAAAAATATACAGTACACTTACATATATTATGTACACAAACTTTTATTTTGAATTAATCTTGATTAAATGTTGCCCAGCACTATAAATAAACAAATATATTATTATTATTATTAAACTAATATAAATTGACATTTGTGAAAGTGCTAAATGTGATAAAAGTCTTTTGCCATGTTTAAAATGAAAATAAACATAATTTGGCTATTTGTGCATTTTATCTTGTTTAACCAGAATCATAACAGTTGCATCTGGCACATTTTATACCCACAAACATACATGTACAAAACACACCTGGGACTATTTAAGGTCAATGCTGGAACTAAACTGACTTCATCTTTAGGTAAACTATACATTGAGGTGATCTCGCATAAGATGGTAGAATGGAATGCAACTTTGCGTTTCTTTTTGTTTCGACCACACTGACTTTCAAAATCTTTTTACTCCACAGAAGAAAGATAGTCATACAGGTTTGGAATGACATGAAAGATGAATAAACGATGACGTAATTTTCATTTTTGAGTGAACTATCCTTTTAAGGATGCGTGAACAGCGAAAACTGGTGCGAACCAAAAATAGCAACCTGGAATTATGCTTTTACCATTTACATTTCTGGAAAACGTCAGATGAAACTTCAAAACTGCTTCAAACTTGCTAATGATTGTGATCTTTTGTATAACCCCTAAAAGCTCAGTCCTTTTTAACAAACTAATATTTTCTGAGAAAATTGAGAGAACCAATATAGGGAATCAAAACCACAATATCTGATATCCCAGGGCCTTTATCTCTGGATCCCACCCAATGACCTCAGCAGCTCCAAGCAAGAAATGAGGAGACAAAGAAAAGACATTCTCTCTCCCTATCTCTCCCTCAAACTCTTCTACTCGTGAATTGCCACAGAATAGGAACGGGCCAAGGCCTTCAACTCCAGCACTGAACTCAGAAATCAATATACAGTGTTGTATTGAGTTTGGAGAGCACACAGAGGAAGCAGAGATCAAGACTGTTTTATCGAGCACACCAATCTTGGGTTCCTGCCAGAATCTTTTTATTTCAAGGAACTGATCAACTTCTTTGACTTAAAAGTGCTGTATAATGAGACCAAAGAAAAAAGAAGAAGAAAAAAAATATGGTCTTCTGTAAGGTTGAATGAAAATTAAATGTGAGCAGATACTTGAATATAACAAAACCTGGCTTGTGTTTAAGGTCCTTTGATTAAAATGTCAAACTTAAAAAAAAAAAAAAAAAAAAATGTTACATCAAAGGGTTAATCCTAATAAATAAATTTACAACTAATGAGCTTCAGGTGAAATGTCCCCTCTGAGCAAAGATTGTCATTTTAATGGCCCTAAAATGCTAATGGCCATACAGTATTTGTTGATCTGAAAACCATAACACCTTACAGGTTGATTAACTGCCAGTTAGCTGCTGTTAACAATTATTACAAAAAAAGTATTTAAAATCCCGATCAGTCAAGTACAAGTTACCAAGTTAAAACATTTGAAGCTTTTTGAAGTGACCACTCACAGCCATGCAGTTCCAATAAGTTATAAGTTTGAAAAGGAAATGTTTCCGGACACCTTGAAATGATTTGCTAAACCAAACCTGTTAAGATAAACCGAAACTCCCAATTTTAAAGGCTTTTTCAAGCCCTTTGCCATCGAAGGCAGTTATATGACACAAAAGATTCTCCTATCTAAGTGCAGAGACAAGTATAAATAATGCATTAGTAGAATGACTTCCCAAGGAATATAAACATTGAACCTCTGTGATGATTTCAAATCACTGTTCTGATTTGTTTTCTGACATGCCAACTAATGATGTGAGTGGGCGTTTATGAGAACCTGTTCAGAAGCAAACATTATTTTCGTAAGTAATTTGGTGAGAGTAAACATCTTCAAAACAGACCTTTGCATCCTTGCATAAATCTTTAAGAATGGAATAATATACAGTGTGTGAATGTCTAGGGCACAACAACAACTAACCTCTAGATATGTGAATGGTTATGGTCATGGTTAACAACAACTAAAACTAGCATTGCATTCGGTGACTGAAAAAAATGCTGAAATAAAATAATATTTACACTACCGCTTAAAGGCTAAAAGGCTTGTGATCAGTAAGATTTTTTTATGTTTTCTATGGTCATCAAGGCATTATTTGATCAAAAATACAAAAAAAGAAACATTACTGTAAAAAAGATTTACATTTAAAATAATTCTATGTGAATATATTTCAAAATGTAATTTATTCCTGATACGCAGCTTATTTTCTGAGCATCATTTATCCAGTCTTCAGTCTAATATGCTGATTTAGTACGAATGTTGAAAACAGTTGTGCTGCTTAATTTTTTTTTGGGACCTGGATCCTTTTTTTCAGGATTATTTGATCAATAAAAAGATTCAAGAGAACAGCATTTATTTAAAATAGAAACAATATACAATACTATTTAAAAGTTTGGGGCCAGTACATTTTTATTCCTTTTTCGTTTAGTTTTTTTTTTTGAAAGACATTAATACTTTTATTCACCAAGGATCCTAAAAAAAAAAAAAAAGTAATATTTGACAGCACAACTGTTTCCAACACTGATAATTCTAATAATAAATAAGCATATTAGAATGATTTCCGAAGGATTATGTGACACTTAGGACATAACAGCATAGCAGCTTTGCATCACAGGAATATATATATACTGTATATATATTAGTGGTGGGCGCAGCGCGTTAACGCCGTTAATATATTCCCAAAGTTGGACTGGAGTTTATACTACAAGCTATGGTGACTTTCACCTTTAGCGCGGAGGTATAGCCGAATTACACTGTAGCCTTATTCAGACGGGACTAGTTTTCTAAACTACAGTACGTGTGAGCTTCGATTCT
>JAUMHQ010000076.1:14427819-14442870 GCA_032361165.1 Enteromius paludinosus
TTGCCATAATATGAATTTTAACAGTTGTCCAATAGGGCTGTTGGCTGTGTAGTAACCTGACTTCTGCACAACACAACCTACGGTCCCAACCCCATTGATAAAGCAAGATTTTCCTCTAATAAACCCTGATAAAGCACACCTGTGAAGTGAAAACCATTTCAGATGACTACCTCTTGAAGCTCGTTGAGAGAATGCCAAGAGTGTGCAAAGCAGTAATCAGAGCAAAGGGGGGCTATTTTCAAGAAACTAGAATATAAAAGATGTTTTCAGTTATTTTACCTTTTTTTGTTAAGCACATAACTCCACATGTGTTCATTCATGGTTTTGATGCCTTCAGTGAGAATCTACCAATGTAAATGATCATGAAAATAAATAAAACACATTGAATGAGAAGGTGTGTCCAAACTTTTGGCCATCATGTCATATATATCATCTCATCTAAAATAGAAGCCAGTGTTGTCATTGTTAACTAAATCTAAAGCAATAAAAAAAATAGCTTTTTTTTTTTTTTTAAGTTGAACTACTACTAAATTACTAAGAAAAAATATAATAATTAATAAATAAATCACATAACAAAATGACTAAAACAAAATAAAAATGAAAAGTAGGTTAGTGAAAATATAAAAGTAAAAGGCAAAAGCTAATAATAATAAAAACAATAATATAAAATATATATTTAATCAATTTATAATAGATTTAAAACGTAAAACAATTTTTGCTTTGCGTTCAGATTTTGGCCCTTATATGTGCTTCTCCAGCAGCAGGAATGCTTTCATAAACAGGATGCCAGCATTAGGGAGGTGCCAGACTAGAGATGATGGTGACAATCACCTCCTGTTCTCTTGCTATTACATTACTACACCAGAGGCATCACATTCTTTTGAAAGTGAAAAACAGACGGTTGTCATTTCCTGCTCCAGAAAACAAGAGCAAAATGCTAAGCACTGGTGGATGTGAAAGGTGGAGGACAAAAAAAAAGAAAGCCCTGTGATCAGTGGATCTCCCAGAGCTTTGCTACTCATCAGGTAGTAAATCAAAGAGCAGGAAGTGAGCATTCAGGTGTCATTTTTCCCCGTGGCACGGCAAACACAGAGAGCGAGACCCTGACTGATGAGCGACAAGGGATATCAGACTCATTCACTGTGGAATTATAGCACCTGCTGCCCTTTCTAGACCTTCCCATTCATTTCTCCTCTCCTCGCAGGCTGACATACGTCACTGAAAGACCCTCAGTAGGGAACAGTGTGGTGTGATGACTGGGCATTTAATCGGTTTGGGTTGTTTAAGATAACAGCTAAGTTCTTATCTTTTGGCAATAACATAGCTGACAGGATGATGATTCTGTTTTCCTACTGCGCTGCTGATACGCCATCCCCAAAGAACACTTTCCTACATTTCAGATATTTGGAACATTTCTAAACAAAATATAAACTGTTGCAAACCACCCAGCAGTTTGTATATTAACCATCCAGAGTCCTTATTTGGAGGGCTACTGTGGAATAAATTTTTTTCAGTTTATCCAAATTGCATTAAGAATTCTGAATTTGTAATTTTATTGCACTTCTATGAAAATATAAAGACTCTCTCTTTTAGACAACAGCAAAAAATGTAATACAATATTAAAATAGAAGATTATGTTATAGCTTTTGCGGTCTACTGCAATACAGAAATGTTCATTAAAATAAGGTAAAAAGAATCAATGTGTTAAATTTCTACACAATTCATTTCTTTTCATTCTCAGTGACAAAATTTGATAATGTTGCAATATCATTCTGCTTGGGAAAATCGTCTCAGAAATCACAATTCTTTAACTGCAATATTAAAGAGATGCTACATTTAATAGTAAGAATCCCTCTTACCAAGGGATATTATATTATAATGTTAACTTAAAACAAATTGACTATATTTTATCTAATAGCCATTTTATACTATACTATATTTATTGACTATATTTGATCTATTTTATCTCTCATTTTCATTTAAATGTTACTTTAAGTTCCATAGCAAATTTTTAGGAATAGTTATTTTGAGGAATTTATCATATCAAGCAACATTTAAAATATGGCAAATATCTTTATAGCAGCACATATTAGGTAAAGAAAGCCTGTTCTAAGTTTAAAAAAAAACAAAAAAATACACCTTGATAAAAGAGTGTAGGCAGAAGGGAAGCAAGCGGCGAACTTGATGTCCAACCGGTGCATTTAATGTTTGTGAACATATTTGAGGATGAGGTGAAAAGGAGACAACAGAAGCCATGAGGGCTGATAAGGACAAGGCACTAGGCACATACTGTGATAATGGCCAGTGAGCTCTTCCTCAGATCTACAACACTTCATGCCATCCGCCACTGATGGTGCCCGTGTGGCATGCTGGCATGAAGCAAAAGACATTAACATCAGCAGAGAACGTTATTATTTTTCCCTCACAGTGTGAATTTTAATGCCATTGTTTTATGAGACAAATCTTTCATGTCCTCCATTTTACATGTGAAAGAAATGGAAATGGAGCAGTTAAAGCCTGGGAAAACTTCAAGACAAAATTCCGCCAACAGCTCATTAGTCTGATGGTTAGAGCACACCACAGGTGCTGCGGTGCCCTGCCTAACGAGGTAAGCAATGGTCATTAAAGATTCTCTCACACTTACCGGCGACACACAGCCATTAACCTCGGCCACCTCTGTGGATTTCAAGAGAGTTTGACTACGAAAGTTACAAATGTTTTTTTGACCTTGCCATGCTCTTCTCTAATGAAACCATTAAAAGGAAGATATACGATTAAAATTCTGTTTCGTTAGAAAAATACAGTAGTTTACTTCAACATAATAGAGCCATCTTTGAAAATTATTAAAAGGACAGTTCACCCAAAAAAAACTTTATTGTGTTATTAATTAGGCTACTCATGTTTATGTCATTCCCAAATGTTGTAACTTTCTTTTCAATGTGGACAATAATTTTCTATATTAATGTGGAAGTATTTATTTAGGTATTTATTTGCTTATATTGTTTTGCAGGGTATTCAGTGCAGCCCATTATTTTTATTTAGTTTTTTTCTCCATATTACATAGTATATATATATATATATATATACTGATATATGTATATCAGTGTTGGGGAAAGTTACTTGTAAAAGTAATGCATTACAATATTGCGTTTTATCCCCTAAAAATGTAACTAATTACATTACTTAGTTACTTTTGCGTTACTTTTTAAACATGGGCAGAGCTTGAGTGTTTGTTTTTAATATAAAAAGTTCTGTTTATAGCAAATAAAGTGTCACGAATAAACGTCAGGCTGAAGAAAAAGTAAATTCACATCTGTAAAGTACAATACAGAAGAAAGTTCAATACTCTTCAGCAATAAAAACAAAACAAAACAATGAAGCACAGTCATTTTTGATTGTAAGTATGGTTGGATCATCAAAGGTCAGCAGCAAAGACATTGGATGAGATTAGATACATTTGTGTAATTTAATTATTGCAGGTTTGTGTCATATTCATATTAAGAGTTTATTTTAAATCATTTTGATGAATACTAAATCAGTTTTTTGAGAGTGAGATGAATTAATGCACATTCATATTTAGTCTAGAACTACTCTGTATTCACACCCCGCTCCCAATGCCTCTGTATTTCTGATTTCTCCCAACACGGAGTCAGGAGACTTGTCAGTCAATAAATAAGAAAACAAAGTAACTGGCGATTATATTACTCTAAAATTAAAAAGTAATGCGTTACTTTACTGGTTACTTGGAAAAAATTATATTACGTAACTCGCATTATGTCAGTATTTTAAGTCAGTTGTTATGAACTTATGAACAATTCATGAATCAGAAACGCCACATCTATATATGCAAGACTGTTTAAAGAGTTAAAGAGTTACATTATGCAACAAATAACCAGATGACCACACTTTTCTGTCAAGATTCTAAAGTGCACGCCAACCGGACACTTTACTATCCCATGAGGCCATTGGAGAGGACTTGTGAATAGTGAAGCACCACAACTAACACTTTATAGGTCACATTTTTTATGGAAAAAAAGACCATATACCTGATTTTCATGAATTGTTTTCTTTTATTTTTTGAGTGAACTATTCATTTAAGTGTTATAAATATTTTTCATGATCACACCTAAAAGTTTTACATATAGTATTCACTCACCGTTGCAAAATAAATCACTTAAAAATATTCCAAATTGCAAACAAGTATTCGTAATGAAAATGAAAAGCAGTCTTAGTGCACTGCATATATTGCCACACAGAGACAATGAGTAATTTAGTCTCTATTCCATTTAAGGATGATTAAAGCGCAGACTGCAGTGTACTCCAGATTAACATTTTTCATGGATATCAGAAAAACAAGCTGTCCCTCTTTACAAAAGTCTTGCTTATGATGTATTCAAACAATTGTGACAATACGGTAAATAAAAAAAGGAAAAGAGGCCAACACCATTCCTCCCTTCAGATTCTGCTCAAGCTCTAGTTCAAGCAATAACACGTCTCAATCGCCGAGTTCTTCGCTTTGTGCTGATACACTCAAAAATAATATCATTAAGCTCTCCCTCCTCACCACTACACACTGCATTAAAAGAAACTAGCTCTAGCCAAGTGTGTCTGAAGCAAACGAAGCCAAGTTTTCCATGTTACTTGATATAATGGAAACTGTTTGCATCACATTAGAGAGTTGACTCCAAACAAAACCAGTCTAAATCAAATGCTGACATCAAGAGCAGTGCATATGGTGCATACTGTTCAAATGCACGATAACACTGACTGATTGAATTCACTTGAATGGTTCAGAACTAAAACATCTTTCACGTGAGGATGCGAATCATCTGGTTGACAACTGATAAGTATGACGAAGCAAACCTCCTAGATAATACCATTGCTTATTAAAATCAATGTTGATGTTGAAACGGAAGTAGTAACAGATCTTTTCTTCCTTATTGTGATATACATTTAATGGTTTATGGAAAAAAAAAGAGAAATGTAGGGCAGGAACTTGGATCTACTCATAAGATTTTGAGATAGCACTCAAAAGTGGAGGCAGATGAACTTGAATGAGCAAAATAACTGGATAAGTCCTACATATGTCAACAAATAAAGTCAAAAAGGCCAAATTATGACATTTTCATTAGACAGTACAAGGTCAAAAATGAAACATGCCCAGATAACCAGTTCACAGTAAGAAGCATTTAGAAAACCCAAGAGTGAATTTTCGTTTTACGCCATTTCTTTCAATTGTTCCTCACAGAAATCTATCAGAAAAATGGAAATGAGCTTTTACAATAATAGCTCTCTTAACTTTTACTAAGCCTCATGTTGTTCCAATTCGGTATGACTTTACTTAATGAGACGTAAGCAACAACGACAGCCTCACTTTCACTGTATGGAATAAAGATGCAATGGAAGTGGATGGTGACTGAGGCTGTCAGTCTCTAACATCCTGCCTTGGCTCACATCTCCCTTGAGTTCCACGGAAGAAAGTCATCTGAGTTTGGAACAAAACGATGTTGGATAATTACAGCGTTTGCAGTTTTTGAGTGAACTACCTCTTTAAGCATCTTTTCTCCACGAGCAAACGTGCACCCCACACACACAGGGGACTCCGTCTATGTTCTGTAATTTCCAAGAATTAGGAATGAGCGTCAGATTCCTGCGGCGTGTGGTTTGCCATATAACTCTAATGTAGCAAAACGTTATTCTTGGCTGACCGTTGGGACAAAACCACGGGCTGAAAATGTGTGCTTTCTTGCGCTGCATTTCTCAACTTGTTTGAACAATCCAGGCAGCTGATATTGTGCCGCATTGTTTACAGGAAGTCAATCTTCATATTTAACAAATGAAAAGTGCAACAGCTTCCACGAATTTCACTTATAGGAGTGATTCCTGCAAAACGCCACGTCTAAGTTTTACTAACAGACTATTCCTGCCTAATGGAGACATCAATGGAAAATACTCCCTAAATACGCTTATTAATCAATCTGGATTAAGACGTATATGTGAAACACAAAACATTTACACGCAAGACCATACCTGACACAGCTTTTGGCGTTGCTGTGGCCGTTTACTGTCCAGGGCAGCGTGCCGTGGTCCGCATCCCATCGCTTGTCAAACGGAATCGCTGCTGACAGCTCTCTCGGCGTTATTTGGACGCTCGCGAGCCAACAGGGCTTCCCCTCTGCTTGTCAAACTGGAAGCGCAATCATGCGTTCAGCTGATCAGCGCAACAACAACAGCCACACTGTCGCGCAACGCAAACAGTTCACACCGCACCACCCTGCACGCGACGCCCCGGGGGCCCCGCCCCCTCCCATGCTCTCACGGTTCTAGGGGTGATTAATAATCATGAGGTAGTATACCTCCGCGACGCTCATTGGCCGAAGAAAGTACCTTAATTTTTAGCTCCCTCCTCGCTGTCAGCCACTGCGAGGTGACGTCATGGAACATTCCAAAAATTCCTTGTCCCGTTATTCTTCATTTCAAGAGGACCCTGCAAAATTTGTATAGGCCTATATCATTTTTAAAGGGGCAGTTAATCCAAAACTAAAATTCACACGCATGATGTTCTAAACCTGTGATTTTCTATTTTCTTTCTGCAGTCTTAAAGCAAAAAACATACAATTATGTATAATATGATTTTTGACTCATTTTGACAATCATTATTGGTATATAAAGTAAAGATCAGGTTAAATGTAGATAATTTGTAAATGTCCTACTGTTTATATATGTATATAACTTCATTTAGACTTCTTTAAAGGCAATTTTCTCAGTAATTAGCACTCTCAGATTTTAAATAGCCAAATTGTTTCCTATCCTTATAAACCATATATCACTGGAAAGTGTATTTGTTAAACTTTCAGGATAATGTATGAATCTCAATTTCCAAAAAATGACCATGAAAAATTTTATATAATTGATATTACTTCTAATTATGGAATATTAGGGTGAGAATGCCTAAACACAGCCAGAGCAAGTGTTTCATGAGCTGGCCTGTCTGGGGGATGCATACTGGGTTGCATAATTCAGCACAATTCCCACAATTCCCTGACTCAGTAGTCCTCTTTAGAAGGACTGAAGCTTCTCAGTTGCACTAATGGTAGCATGGCCCACATGGGGACTATAAGTGGGGTTAACCATCAGTGTGGACTTTAAATCATTTAACCCTTTCCCAGGGGCATCGAGCAAAAGTAAACCAAGACATTACTAAACTCCAGAGAAAGTGCGGTTATTCCCAAGTATGTTATGAAAAACAAAGCAATCTGGTAAATTATCATTCCGTGTTTTCCCCAAACTTTCCAAAAGCCATACCAATTCCCCTAGAAAGAAGTGCTAAAAAGCTCAAAGCCACACTATACCTGTTGGGAATAAGTTTTCTTTTCACTTTTCCTGTTGGATTTATATTTCCAAATAGATTACTTCCTCGTTGACCCACCTTTTTACAAAGCCTTCAAAAATTCATAAAACTGTGTTTAGTTGAGTTCAACAAAACACAATGAAGCTTGGGTATCTGTTCTGTTGTTTGTCTCTGAATATGCTGTAGTATTCACAACACTCTGTGAATCTAAACACTGACTACCATATGACAAGCGGTTGACAAAGGAATGCTTTGTTTAACGGATGCAAATACAGTCCTGGGTCGATACCCCAAGGACAGTTTAATTACTGGGCATAAATATAGCTTTCCAAACTCTACGCCTGCTGGGCCTCCAACCTGTTATTATGCTTTTTTATATTTATTTCACAAGAGTCAAATTACTTTCAAGGAAGCACAATAGTGGTGCTTGAGGAACTGAGCAAAAACTAGAAAAACTTGAACGCATAAGAGTAATAATAATTTTCAAAATCCCCAATTTTGAATAAAGGACTTTTATTGTGGTTTTAGACTTTTGGACTCCACTGTACATCAAATACCATTAAGTAGCCTAACATCTGATTTCACCCATTATTATTTTAAGATAATATTTATAGTATTTATTTTTTTAAGTTTTCAATATTTCTTTAAGTTTACTTTCTTTGTTATTTTCATTATTATTTTTATTTTCATTATTATATATTATGTATTTTTTTATTGGTTTATAATTTAACGTTTTTTATATTTAATATTATATAGATATTTATTTATTTATTTTTTGATAGTTTTAATTTGATTTTATTTTAAGTTCAACTCTAACCCTGCTGGGCCTCTAACTTGTTATTATTTTTCTAATATTTATTTTAAAAGAGTTAAATTACTTTTATGGAAGCCCAAAAGTCTTGCTTGAGTAACTATGATATGATATGATATGATATATTATATTATACTTTCTTGTCATTTTAGTTTACTACCCAGCCAAGTTGCCTTTATTTTAATTTATATCAACATAATTTTAATTAACAAAAATGATTTTTGATCATTTTATTTTCATTTAAGTTTTAATTCAACTTTACCCCTGCTGGGCCTCTAACTTGTTTTTTTTTCTTCCTTTTTTTTATATTTAGTTAAAAAATAACTTTAAAGGAAGCTGATGCTTGAGGAACTGAGTGTAAACTATGAGAACTTGGGGTCAATTAGAGCAACATTGCGTGACAAAACAACGGGTTGTGTTCATTTTCCCAATGTAATGCCCAGTGATGCCACAATAATGTCGGCCCGAATGTCTTTGCTGTTGAATAGGTCAACGTGGTGCCTCTAAAATTAGCAAAGAGATAAGGTGAGACTCTCACCAACTCAGTGGGGTCAGCGCTGTGTATTTAGAAGGCTTAGACGGACTCCTGGAGACTCTCGGGTGTCCGGTAAAGTTCACCTGGCATTCAGGTGATGAGTCATAGACCTCAGCTGCCTGAGCCTGTCACTGGATGCCACTGTCGTTCAGACTCCCCCTGGAGAACGAGAGGGCTGCTGGCTCCATCGTCATGACAGCCGCCGTCCTCGCCCAAGTCAAACAGGACACCTGACTGGGCGTGTGGCTGTGAGGTGCGTGACGGCCGCGTGGGTGGGGGGATTAGGCCATGCAGAGAGGCCCACTTTGATTGGCTGAAGCATGATTGCACAGTTCACGCTCTTTGAACTGCATTGGACCACCCTTTTGTCGGAAGAGAAAGGGAAGCACAGTAGCAAGGACATTGCGTTGTGAGTGCTCCACACTGTGACAATATGATCGTAACAGGCTTATGTAACAGGGATGCCTGCATGCTCGTCTTCCAGCAGACAACGGCTGCACTGGCTGTTATATAACTAGATCAGCCTCCCCACAGAGCCGGCCTGCGCCTGTGCACGACACACAGCAGCCTGCCACAGAGAGCGAGAGAGCGAGCGAGAGACAGAGACATGGAGAGCGAGACAGAGAGAAACAATGCTGCCTGCTGCAGGAACACAAAGAGAGTCAAAGATAATGCAGGATACTATCAGTGACTTTAAATAATCAAGCCATTGGTTACAAAAAGGTATTTTAGTATTATTATAGTTAATTTTTTTAGGGAGCATGTATATACAATGGCAACAATGTTCTATATCCAGAAATTATATTATATTATATCATTTGATTAGTGACCTATGTATAAAAAAGCTTAATTTTCTAAGATGTACAGGTTTAAATTAGTTGGTAGGCCCCAATATAATTGTCTTATACTTTTTGACTTTATATTTTTATAGTGTTGATTTGCACATTTAAATCAGATATAATTTCAGTTTTCAATTAAATTGTAGCTCGTCATTTTCAAATAATTTTTTTATTTATATTTACCTTTAATTTATTTTTGTTTTTATTTGTAGCAATTTTTATACTTCAACTTAAACCTATTTTTTCAGAGCTCAATATCAAGGCAACGTTTATTTATGTTTCTTTAAACAGAAGTTTTTTTTTTTGTTTAAAGTTTTAAATATCTAATATTTATCTATTATTTACATTTTATTTAAATTAACAAAATGTCTTAGTTTCAGTTTCATTTTAGTTTTAGTTAACAATGGCAAGACTGATAACAGTACTTCCAGTGTACTTTCTGTAAAGGACATGAGATATTATATTGTGACCCCACATATCATGTTTAAATATCTGATTTTTATACACATGCAACATAATAACTCAGAGTAAAATCAATAGGTTGTAATATATCTCACTTTGTTAGTAATGTACACCATCACCTCTGTAGTATCTGATATTTCATTGTCGATTACTTGAAGTATCACGTACATGTGAGCCTTTCCCCCATTACTTGTTCAATGTAGTTCATATAGTCCCAAATGTAGTCCATATATAATGGCTGACAACATCAATTGATGAATAGGCTGAGATTAAATCTGATTACGCAGGTGGATCTGAGGAAAGGATTTAAACATGTTAAAACATATGGAGATGAAGCCCACACAGCATACTTAACATTTTGAATAAACACACATGACATTGAGGAACTACACCGATTATCTTGTGTTTTTATTTATGACCTTTATATTCCCTCAGAAGTTCCTCTTGTCATATGCACATGTGGATAATTAATGCAGTATTTTTGCATAGTGCAGCAAAAGCTAGAGGCGGTTGCTCTTGGGATTCAGAGCAGATAAATCCACCCTTGCAGGAAGGCATCACAATCCTCTGCCACTCTGCTGCCAGACTCTGGGCTGTGTGGAGTCTAATGGGTGGTAATGTTGGGTAAATGTTTCCAGCACACATGTGCCAGCAGGACCAAAACTCAATTAGCTTTGCTACATACTGCCGTGTAATCCAATGTGCTCGGGTTTTACACTTAGAATGCAATTACACCTCTGACAGCCGCTTTCAGTCATTTCAGTCACAGGCAAATCGAGTACAGTTGCTCTCAAAAAGATTTTGTTCTAAAAACCAGTTACATTTAGTTTTGTAGACTCTCAAATGGTCACATAAAACAGAAGACTCCCAGGAAATAAAATGGTTGTTTTTGAAACTTTCTGCTTGTGATGCAAGTCCTGGAGCCTGCTAGGAATGTGGTAGTCTCCCAAAGCCAATCAATAAGTCTTACTGCAGCTTATCCTGGACTAAACCATCGACTTCGACAGGAAAGGGGCATCTGACTACTGTTCTGTATAAAGTAAACAATTACATTTTATTGGGTGAGTATAGTATGCACGGACAGATGACAGACCAAGAGACAGATAGAACGAACAATATAACGATAAATAGACAGACAGATAGAACAATGCACAGAACAATAGATAAAATGATAGAAAGACAGACAGACTGACAGATCATATAAAAACAATAGATCACATAACCCAAAATATAGAATGATAGAACAACAGACAGAACGATAGCTATCTGGATGGATGAATTAAAAAACAACAGATAGAAAAATCTATATATAGAACAATAAATGATAGAAAGACCATATAAAACAATAGATAACATTAAACAATATATAGAATGAAAAACAACAGATAGAATGAAGAACTGTTGATAGGATAATAATACGACAGATAGAATGACAGGATGATAGATAGAATGATAAAACGATAGAATGACAGGAGGATAGAACAATAGATTGATAAAACGATAGAACGACAGGATGATAGATAGAATGATAAAAATGATAGAGTCTTTTATAGATGGATTAAAACAATAGACAGAATGATAGATAGATAGATAGATGATAGATAGATAGATTAATAGATAGAACGATAGATAGAACGATAGATAGATAGATAGATAGATAGATAGATAGATAGAACAATAGATAGAACGAGATAGATAGATAGAACGATAGAAAAAATTAGAACAACAGTAAGATAAGATATGAAAACTTAAAATATAGAACGATGTAAACAATGACAGTAACAGATGCAGAATGTTATAATGCACAGCTACACGTCACATGACAGAGGTCCCAGTATCAGCATTGTGATTCCACACTGGGTTAAAGGGATCCCTGGAGATACACTTACTAGTCTGGCTCTGGAAACTCAGGAGCAGAGAGGGTCAAAGCAGAGACGGAACATCCTGCAGCACTGCTGAGTCAGTGTGTGTGTGTGCTGGTGCTGAGGGAGTGAGATCATTTTGTTGATGTGTCTCTCTCCCTTGTTCATTGTTAGGCAAGCCTGCCAGAGAGGGAGAGTTTCCAGACAGGAGTAAGTAGTTTATATGAATTGATGAGGAGAGTTATTCTTCTTTTATGCTTCTTCCAAAGTTTGTTTCTCATATAGCAATGAGATATTGTGAGTGCAGCTCTGAGAGAACAACACAAGACTTTAGATGAAGAGTGGGCTGGGAAATGATACAGTGAGAACACATTACTTCAGAATTCAGGGAAGAACACTGCATTACACAGACTTAAAACTCAACAATGTCCCGTATGAATAAACAGCATGGTTTGCTTGTCTTAGCTGGTTTACACTGGTCTCCTAAGCTAAAAAGCACCCAAAAACTCCACAAATAAACCTGCTGGCCAGCCAGAAATACTAGCTGACCATATTAGGCTGGTGTTTCTAAAACATTAATAGAGAAAACAGGAAAGACATACATCATTGTGCAACAATTTGGGGTTAGTATGGTTTGTGTTTCTGAAAGAAATCTGAAAGAAAAGAAAACAAATACTGTGAAATATCATTACAACTTAAAACAAACGTATTCTATTTAAATACATTTGAAAATTTTATTTATTCTAGTAAAGATGAATTTTCAGCAGCCATTAATTTAATCAATTTGCAGAATTGGTGCTGAATTAGTGCAAAGTGGTGCCTTTTTATTATTTTAATACAATTTTAATAACAGCACTTTTAAAATGATGTATTTTTGTAACAATATAAGACTTTACTTTTAATATTTTTAAAAGTAAAGTCTTATATTGTTACAAAAATACACAATTATGTATTTTTGCATACATAACTGTCGGCCGTAAAAGGTATTTTTAAATAAAAATAAAAAGAATAAACTCCAGTTTTGGTGGACTGGAAGACCAGCAAAGCAGTTTTTCCTGAAGAATTTCATTTTGAAGCATCATTAAAGTGATGACATAACGATGCGAATGACATTATTCATAAAAACATCAAAGAATGCTTCAAACTTACTCTGATTTCATCTAATATCACGTTTGTCTTAGTCTGGCATGGAAAGACACAGTTCCTGCGCTGGACAGCTGCGAAGCCCCATTTGAAAAGCAGAAAGAGAAAAACACACCCTCCCTGACACATTTATTATTCTCCGTCCATGTTTTCAAGCGGTTTTGAGTTGGCACCAAGTACATATTTCTTAAAACCTCTGTTCCATACTAGGCAGAGTCCCAAGATGCTGAACTCTAACAAGAAGAAACCAAAGGTTTCTGGCACCAGCTACGAGACAGACCTGATTAAAAATGAGGACAAAGACAATGTGAAATCCTATACTCCTCTACAGCAGCCAGAATCAACTGTACACACTGGTGGAAGAGCAGAGAGAGAGTTTTGTGACACAGCAGCTCTGTGGATCAAGAGTAACGTCCTACCGTGAATTCAGTCAATATTTCTTCGCTAATTGGGAAGCTTTATCTCTCCAAACACACATTAGCTCTCTGTCTTTATTACTCAGCATCAGAGTCATTATTGTCTTTTCTCATTGGCTGTTAGGTAGAATATAGCTAGGGCCATTTCAATCCTCTAACTCTCTTTAGTTCATTTCAAGTCAAAGTGAAACTTGTAAACCATTTAACTTACGAGACAGTTTGAAAGTTCGGGGCAGTAAGACTTTGAAAGAGGTCTCTTACAATGCTTTTACAATTTCAGCATCATTAAGTCTTCAGTGTCACATAAATGCTTCAAGAATCTTTTAAATATGCAAATGTGGTGATCAAGGAACATTTCTACATACTGTTATCAGTGTTTTTTTGGATATTTGATGCATCGAAAGTCTCAAAAAACTAAATTTATTTGAAATTTTCAGTGTATCAATATTAAAAAAAAACTCTGTCATGCTAATATATATACATACATATATAACTTTTTCCCCTCTCGCTTCAGCATTATTTTCTTTGCCCCAACAGGTTTTTTTTTTTTTTTTTTATAAATGAAATATTGCATAGTATGACATTCAGTATTTAAACCTCAAGGCCTTCACAAAACCACAAACCACATAGCCTGCCTACAGAGGGTAAATAAAGCACCGCTGAGCTCTAGAGGCCACCTGGTTAAAGGAAAATCACAAGAGTCATGGAACCCTGACCTACAGATACAAACCTCAGTCGCCCTTCAGCTCCGCTAGCGTTACACAAGTGTGCAGAAACATATCAACACTACTAGCAAAACACGCTTGCATAAGAAAGCATTATCTTTGCTTAGTCAAGCTGCCAACTGATAAACCACACTTTTGAGAAGAGGGGCCTGATTTGCAGGGCCCAAAAAGCACTTAACGTTCAATGCTTTCCTTATCCGTAAGCCACTCAAAACATCTCCAGCACTGAGAGGAATTCACAAAACACGCTCCCTTTTGGAATTGCTTCTCTCTAGGCCTGCTTTTTTTTGTTTTTTCTGGCTATAGTTAAGTAACGTTTTTGCTGCAAATGCTGCCAAAGGCTACACAATTGTGAGTGTGATAATTGCTTGTAACTGGAAGAGGGTTTTATGGTCAGTGAGGCCAGTTTAGGGCACCGAGATTAAACTGGGTAAACATAAAAAGCATAAACATAGATGGAGAAAGAAGAACAACAGTGCTTAAATGACACACTGGTGGAGGTAAAAACTATATCACTGATGTCTTTTTTTTTTAATCCATGAAAAAGTGAAAATATGAAATTGCAAAACCGAAGAAGAGTGATGTACAGTGGAGTAGAGCACAGTGATGACCATCAGCATTTTGAGCAATGAATATAATCCATGTCAAGAAAGATAAAATCAACAGAACATCAGTTCCACCTGGTGGGCAGACGGAAAATAAAAATACAACCTTCTCATTCGGTTGTCTCAGCTCAAAATTATTTAAAATGTAAGAAAAATGAAGTAAGAACAATATTCAAATATAAATTACTTGAACATATATTTTTAAGATGCAAGATGCACATGTATGTATATATATATATGTATATATATATTTAAATATAATATAAAATGCGAATATATCTATGTATATATGCATGTATGTG
>JAUMHQ010000076.1:14466728-14479604 GCA_032361165.1 Enteromius paludinosus
TGTTCATGTACTGAACTGTTATTATTCAACCATGCCAAGGTAAATTCAGTTTTCCATTCTATGGCACCTTTAAATATGCAGTAACCATTATAGGCAACATGCTATAATGTTACTGCATATTAATATATATATATATATACATACTGAATATAAATGCTAGTACCCTGTACCCAGATCTGGGTAACTAGCTCAATAGATTCTAAAAGTACCTTTAATTGGATTAAATTACATTTTAAAATATGCGTAATAAGACTAGTTACTTTTTTATGGATTATTTACACAAAAGCAATAAATCGTTCATAATTTATTTATTCTTCCTAATTGTCATCTTTTGAATTTTCCTTAAATTACAGCCTACCACTTCTATACGCTCCTTTTAGTTTTGAGTACATTCACAGAAACCTAATTATGAAATGATTAGCCACTTAACTAATCATTAGTCAAGTGGCTTCTGAATTTACAAATATCATTTGAGGTGTAAGAAATGTTATCACACTTCATACGTGAATTATCACTCTGTAGGTTATTTAACCATGTGTTTCTATCTTTGGAAGGCTTTTGTCACTTTAAACAGCACAAATTTACAAACCTTTTTTCTCATCTTATCTTCTCTCATGCGTATTTCAATACATAAGTATTCTAAAAGTAATGAAAAAGTAATCTGATTATATTACTTTAAATGTGTAATGCAATGGATTACGTTAACTACCCTTTTTGTCATATAATTTGGAATTATTATGGAATATAATCTACTCAATTCTGTATATATGTGTTACACAGGTATATTTGTAGCAATAGCCAACAATAAATTATTCATTTTTCTTTTATGTCAAAAATCATAATGATATTAATTTATGATCAAGCTTCATGAATATATTTTTGATTAGTAATATGAATTGATAAGGACTTCATACGGATAACTTTAAAGATGACTTTCTCAAAATTTTGATGTTTTCTTGTTTTTTCTTAACAAGCCTTTTTTCATTTAGATGATATACTGTATATAAATCTGAAATATCCAAAAATCGACCCTGTTTTTTTGTTGTAACAAATCAAACCTTTATGCACTATCATTATAAGCACTATCTTGTATATATATATATATAAATATATGTGTGTGTGTGTGTGTGTGTGTGGGTGGGTGAAAAAAATCCCCATTTGTTATATATCAACAGCGTCTATTATTATTCATATGAAGAATAAACATGGCAGATTGGCAGATCCCTTGACACATCCAGCACATGCATTGACTTTGTGTCTGGCTGTCTGAGCATTGTGTTAGCTTGCATGTAGCCACCCAAATATGCTGTGAGAGAGTGTAGTCCCACCCCCTGCCTCACACTTATATAACAAGCCAACCAAAAATGGTGCCTGTGCCGTCTCTATAGCAACAAGTTACCAAGGAAACCGCATCAGCTAAAAAAAATGCACCCCATTGCTAAAAAAGCTCACTTACAGATGTGTGCATCTTGTATGTTTTGCACAAGAAACAATCTCAAGACTCTTTCATCTGATGTACTCGGAAATCTCGCAAGGTCGAGGGCCAAACGCCAACAGCAGCTTGCTCGCATCACGTGATTCTGTTCGTATTTACAGGAGCGCAACATGGAAGGACACAGTGAAAGCGAAGCTGAAAAACAAAGGCTACATCCTCACAGCAGCGAGATACTATCACATCTGCCCACATGCAGTTCAGACAAGAAGCACACTTCATCAGTTAATAACTACATGTTGTGTGAAAGCACAGCTGTTAGTGACAACCCCAGGCAGTCGACGACACCCTCAGATCTTCTGTAATAAAGGTGGAGACCTTAACCGAGGGGTGACCTTTTCGTTGGTGCTGAGCCTAATAGTATTTTGTGGCTGTTTGGCTCTTGTGGAGCTGAGGAATGTGTTGTGTCGTGGCAAATGATGATGTGTTGATGTGAGCCAATGAAAAATAATCGGCAGCTTTTGGAGCTCAGGGGCGTGGGGCGGCAGTACCCACTCAGACGCACGGCACATGCCGTTTAACGTGCCAGTCAGACTGCCTGAGGTGGAGAGAGTGAGAGTAAGAGATGGAGCAAGAGGAGGAGGGGAGAGCAAAAGTGAGACAGAGGTGCAATAATGGAAAAAGACATGCAGACAAACATTAAGTCAGACCTCTTGGTGAAAACTACAATGAATAAATGTGATTTACTGCTGAGCTACAGTGGTCCAAGATGGGGAAAGTGGTCTTCATTGGTTTATAGTTTGTAATGGGTTAAATCACTGGTTTGGAGCTGGTTTTACAATAAGAAATTGGTTTTACTCTGGTAATATCTGGCAACCAAACATACTACCAAAATAGTCAATTACGAAGGGCTTCAATAATAAAAATCTTTTTATAATCAAATGTATTATTATTTATTTTTTTGCTTGAGAATCAATTTAACTGCATTAGGACCCATTTTTTCTTTGTACACCTGCTTTTGAGAGCCAGTGATTTAATTAACTTCAGACATCAAAGAAAACGAATGAGTGGATAATTTGAAAATCATCACTGGACACAAGTGGATGACCTGTTCTCTGGACACTTGATATTCTGACTCAGAAGGGCAGCTTCAAGTTGATAACAGCCTGAATGGCCCAGCATAGGAAATTGACAGTTGTATGTCAACAGCTTGTTCAAATGGAAATCGAGTTTCTAGCAATAACATGGCATTATCTGTGGCAAGGTCAAGTTTTTTTATTCCCAAGCAACCCAAATAGTGCAATGAATGTTTGTTAGTATAAAAGTGTCTTCTATGTCAAGCACAATTAAGTAAGCAAGCTATTGAAGCCATTAAGCAGAATTCAACACTAATACCCTATAATATGACCCTGGACTATAAAACCAGTCACCGAGCTATATTTGTAGCAACAGCCAAAAATACATTGTATGGGTCAAAATTATTGATCTTTCTTTTATGCTAAAATATTTTATTTATATAAAGATATTTTGTAAATGTCCTACCGTAAATATATCTAAACTTATTTTTGATTAGTAATATGCATTGCTAAAAACTTCATTTGGACAACTTTAAAGGTGATTTTCTCAATATGTTGTGTTTTTTGCACCCTCAGATTCCAGATTTTCAAATAGTTGTCCCTCGGCCAAATATTGTCCTGTCCTAACAAACCATATAACAATGGAACATTCAATTAAATCTAAAATTTAAAAAAAATGGATACTGGTTTTGTTGCAAAACATACAGCTTACTATTTAAATATCTTATTAATTTATTTATTTTATAAAGTACTGACAAAACTCATAGCGTTATCTTTCGTGCTAATCTTTAAAGGTGACATCATATGAAAATCAGACTTTTTTGTGTTTAAGTGCTACAATCAGGTAACTGCTTAACTGTTCTGTCACTGGCTGCACCGACGATCACAAAACACTGTATAGGGTCCCAACCTTAGAGGAGACAAGACAGCAGTGCGTATATTGATTCATTTACTATATATTAAGCTGCTGCCACACAGACCTAACATAAACATATGATTTCTTTCCCAGATCTTTACTGTGGCCGACACTCAGAAAACCATATATCAGAAGTTTAAACTGATATGGCTTTAGAAAGCATGAAATACGCACGATAGACATGATAATTAAAACCAATTTTAACTTTAAAGGCACAGCCTAGTTCTTGAAAAGAAGGGCAGGGAGCAGAAGCTTATTTGTATTTAAAGAGACATGCACAAAAGTGTTTCTGCTTTCACTCAAAATATTCAAAATTATATACTAAATGATCTATGGGTATTTTCAGCTGAAACTTCACACATACTGGGGACAGCTAAGACTTACATGTTGCAAAATGGGCATAATAACAACCAGTCACTATTCAACAATAAATATGATATTACTTGTAAGCTATATGTGTTTAATTCACCAAACAGAACTAACTCTTTAGACACATTCATTGAAGAATTTAATACTAATTATGCTTTAGCTGTAATAAATTAAAAATAAATAAAATAAATAAATAAATAAATAAATATATATATATATATATATATATTAGCCTAGGAAAGCGTTCAGTTGCTGCCTTAAGCATTTCTTGTCTTTACTATCATTTGTTATTAAGAACAGTACTAGTTCCTTGATCGGTTTACAGTGTGTTTGGTGTCATTCATTGCACAGGGATAAAAGACCAGGAGACAGATTTAACAGAATTTACCCCTCCCTTGTGACCGACTAGGCGGGTATTCAGCTCACCCGCTTTCTGACCGTTATAATCGGATCTTTTGTTGAAATGTTGGCGAGCCGTTCTAGGCTGAGGAAAACTAGGCAGCTGATATCTGCCTCTCCATTGTGCAGTTTGAACGAGGCGCCTACCAGCATTACAACTTTATACTGGAGCAACCGTCAGCCTTTCAGCACTCCCTCCTAGGAGATGCTGGTATTTTTCCACTTGGGCACCGTTGGGCGAGACACAAAAGGAAAAGTGCCAAGGAGAGCAGTAGAGTTTAGATTGTGACTAAACTACAGTCTCATTGTTGGGTGTAATGTCAGTTTTAATCTGATCGTGAAACAGCCTGCTTTATGGTAAACATCCTCTGTAATGATTGTGCCTATATGAATGAATATTATACACAGTAGTTAATCAAGCTTTAGGTGAAACATTAGTTATAGTCTATATGAACTGCATGGGTTACAGATATAGCAACCATTTTTACGCCATAGAATAAAAAGGAATTGGTACTTTCACAAATCTATTTTTCTTGCAATTTTCATTTAAAATCTCAAGATTTAAACATTTAATTTGATCAAAATGAAGTTTCCTAAAACATCTAGACTTTTTCTTAAAGCTTCAGAAAATCACTGATTGCACATTATTATTGTTTATAGTTCAGGTAAAGGAGTTATTAAAATAATTTATGTAAAATTACATAACACATCATGTTATTCTTCACTGATGTAATGAATTGTATGGTGACCTGTGTTTCTAGGTTTACATCAAGAACAATAACTATAACCATAGGTTAACATGTAACAGGAACATTAGTAAAATTAGGTTTAATAATATATTTAATATTGAATAATTAATATTTAATAAAAATATTTTTATTTCTTTGTTATTAATCAAGCACTCTCTAAACTTATCTTAAAAAAAAATTTGCCATTAACTAACTGCTTGTTTTTTTTTTTAATAATAATAAAAATGAACAAATAAATAAATAAACACTTGCTTCTATAGTCTTTTTTTCATAATCTATTTTTTTAAGAACTAAATAAAAAAAATAACATTAGATTTCTCTTTTGTGGATTTTGATGGCTTCCGTTGTCCTCATTTGTAAGTTGCTACCAATATTAGAATTGCTTAATGTTAACTCAAAACCAGGAGCTCTAAACTCAGAATTGCAAAAAATAAAGTCTGAATAGAGAGTTTTTAATTAATATTATTATTTTTATTCTGTGGCGAAAATGGGATTCTGTGTGTGGTCCAAAATAAAGAAAAAAGCTGTATACATTTGCATCGCATACCAAAATATCTGATTTTAAAGCATTAAGTTATTGAGACAGTACATTTGTGTGGAAGAGAACAAAAAGAATCAAGTATACTCATTGACACCAATGTGATGCATGCTTGGTCCTTGACAACAGACAGAAGAGAGGGAAAGGGAGAAATGCTCTTGGGCTGTCATGCATATTTGATTGCCTATTACATAAGCATTAAAATATACAATAACCTTGACTGTATGTGCCTTAATTAAATATCCAACACCATAGTCAATCCATTGGAGGTTTGCCATTTGAACTCCGGTCACGGGGCAAAAGAAAAAAGATCCTAGCTCAGAGATGAGGACTCATTTATTTATAATTCATCAGCAGCTTATTCAGCCTCTAATGGAGGCGGCAGAGAGCACATGTTAAACTTAGATCCTAGTGATGTAATGACGAACTAATGCTTTACACTGCATTAACTGCTTAATACATAAGTGACGAATGGCTGTGATAAAGCAAGTCAATGACAGGACCTCACATACTAATTCTTAAATATAGAAATGATGATCGATTTAGACATTTTGCCTTGATAAAAAAATAAAGTTTGGTATATAAATTTAAAATAATATAAATAACTAAATATTTAACTAAAGTAATTTTTTTATAATTGAATTTCTATATGCAATTGATAAACAAACAATTTTATATACTGCACATATTATATTAAATAAATTAAAATAATGAACAAAAATAGATAAAATAAATAATAAATATCTTACTGAAATTAAAAGGTCTGCAGTCAATTAGCATAATGTTTGCAAAGACAGGTCTTTGCAAGACATTCTATTTGTTGTTTTATTTTGGCTCAACTTTAATATTAAATAATGTTTTCCTTTTCTTACCTTAAAGGCATTGGGAGACAGAGAAGACAGAAATTTGGGAGGGGATGTTTTTGTCTGTAAAAGCATGTGGATCCTGTACTGTGGTTAGAATAGGGGAGGTGCTTCACTCTTATGGGAGCATAACAGCTCCCAATCTGTCCAAAGAGAAGGCACATTACGTAACACGATGGCGTTACGTTTCATGACATCATCCATGCATCCACCTAAAAATGAGATGACTTCAGCCTATAGAGACGGGAAACAATTCTGCATCTCAAAAAAAGCAAGCATTGCATTTTAGAAGCATACTGGCATTCAAGCAGAGGTGTTTTATGCAGAAGACATTCAGGCTAGCGTATTCACTGGTCCATTAGAGATAGAGAGAAAGAATCTCTCTATCACACAGTGGTTCTGTAAAGTGGGTCACTGTCAGCGGTGGGAAATAAAATGCACAGTATCTGTCTGTCTGCCTGCAGGCAGTATGATCCACAATCTAGTCAATAGATGTTCCAGTGCATTTATCTTAACCCTTTGAACTCTGCTGCAAATTTGGGGATTTTTTTACAGACTTTTGCATACCTGAATTAAAAACGCTGCCATGATCACATATTTTATGATAATCATTATATTTTATGATAAACACAAATAAAAAATAATTTATGTTCATATTACAAGAAAGCTGAGGTTGTAAGCTTCCGAATGGTACCATAAATGTGTAGGTCACTGCTTTACAGTTATTGATCTGTTTACCATAACTCTGATGAAAACACAGGAAAATCAATCCTTGGATATATTGGCATATTTTAATACTCTACCGTTTTCTTTCTGGGTGTCGGAAAGTTTATACATGTATGCAGTATATTTACTGTACACAGTTCTTTGCTTAATTCCAATCATTAAGCAACATGTGTGGGAAGCAACATGTGTAGCAAGTATGTCTTATAGTTATAGAAGGCCTACTCATGAACTTATTTATACTCACCTAAATTTTGTTTGAATAGCTTTTATGATACCCTCTGCCCCCAGTGATAACAGTCAAAATATGTTCTTGGCAGGGGGTTTCTCAGCTCCCTTTGTGTCTTTGTGTAAGACACCAGAGACCCTAGACAGGGCGAGGCATCTAAGCACCATCTGCTCCCCCTTCCCCTGGGCAGCTTACAAAATGTCTCCCCCTTCAAACAGGATGAATGAGATCCTGGGTGGGGCAGGAGGAGACTGGCAGAGGATGATACAGGCACTTTTGGACAGAGATGAGGCCTACGAGGAAAATATTAGAGTGATATTTAACCAAGGAGCAAAAAATATCAAATAATGTCATGTAATGCAGATGCGTGCCAGTAAGTGTTGTGTTTTCCTCATTTGAAAGTCACTTTGGATTTTGGAGAGCATCTGCTAAATTAATGAATGCAGTGTAATATGAATGCATTAAAATAGTCCAAACAACTGATTCCCACATTTACTTTTCTCAAGCAGAGACCAAGACCATTCAGTGGCACGGAAACAAACACCAGCAGTAAAAACCAGTCAGCTTGAAACGCAGTGCTGAGACTATAAGCTCTGCCATTTAGCTAAAGTTCATGCACTGACAGAGGATTCATTGAGGCATTGGAAGAACAGAAGCAAAACAATCACTAATGCCAAGTGAACTGTTAACTGCCATATTGCTTGGCTCCAAAAACAGTTTGTAAAGCAGGTCACAGACATGTCGCAGCTTTGTTCTACAAATCTATTGGTCTGTAAACTAGCTGTGAGATGACTAACAATAGGGGTGACGTCAGGACTCGCTTGTTCCATTACAGCCTCATCTAAAAAAAAAAAGCTGTCAAAGTTTGCTACTCTAATTTAAGCTTTGTATTATAAACTAGTAGGTCTATCATGTGCATACTGTAGCCTATTTCAATTTTAATGTATCTTTAGCTTTGATATCCCCCAACCCTGTAGGCCATGTGTGAGGTTTAAGAGGTTAGTGGAAATAATAAAAATGGTTATGTCCAATAAAAACTATAACAATTGCGTATGAAATTTATAATTCCATTTATGACTCAATTTATTTTGCGAAACAAGTATTTTACACTCTTAATGTAAATGCTAAATCAGATATTTTCCATCGAAATTAAAGCGTACTACATATCCCAGAATTCTCTACTCGTCGATCATTGGTCGCATCCAAAAATGACGTAACACAATTTGGTCCTCTTTTGCGCGAACGGTTGATGCTGAGGCAGACGGGAGTCTGCGCGCGGTCAACTCCAGCTCTGATTTCCACTGCAACTAAAGGTGGGTGTGTTTTTTATTGTCAAAATTTTTTTTTTTGCAAAATACCTCTCAACTGTGTCAGACGTGTCAGGAAAAGAAGGCATCTAAAGTAAAGCAATTCAAATAATTAACTTACGATTTTAATTTCAGTCACACCCTTATTTACCTCCCTTTTCTGGGAGGGGATGTAGATAATAGACAAGGGCATCCGAATACAGTATTATCTCTATGGTTAGAGAATTACCATAACTAAATAAGTCAATAATTTAAAAATAGCAGCACGCACAGATATCCAACTGCTCGTCGTTGCTAGACCAGGTTTTGTGTTAATCGTCGTCAAAACGGTCGAACTCAGCCTTTGCCAACTGCCTCTCGTTTAGTTGATCTTTGCTTGTTGATTTTCCCAGTACGTTACCAAAATCAATTCTATTGTTAGTCACAGGCTTGAACAGTTTTCTGTTTTACCTAAAATCCTAAAAACGTTTAACGTTATTGTCTACAATACAGTGTCAAGTGATCTAATGGGTCTTGACGCCTTTTGTCTTTGTTGTGTGTCCATTCGCCAACTGTGCTGTCAAATAATAGAAATATAACTCTGCATGTTGCATGTCAACGCTGAGATTATTGTCTACAATGGGGAGTGCAGTTGTGTCTGGCGTGAAACGAGAGATTAGGGTGTGATCTGGTTTGTTGGAAACGGGTGATACATCAATACCACTATTTGTAATAAACCTTGCATTTCATATTTGCAAGTTCCTTGAACATTATTAGGGTCTTGTAGATACGCAATATAGTATAGTTTGTGTTATAATGGATTTTGGAGGGCTGTTCATAATGGGGGTTCAGGGTGTATCTCAGCCATCTATTGTCTCCAGTCGAGATCCTGCATCCCACCGGGTAAGTTAGACACAAGGGCTAAGTTAGATGTTTATTTTTCAGCCATCGAGTGATGTTTTTTTTGTGAGGTCATATTTTAAGATGACACGTTTGTCTAATACTAAATCTTTGACGAACCACTCCAACGGATTAGCCTGCCTTTGTTCGTTTCTTATACAAGATCCCCTTTGTTTTAATCTTTCAGTGCCCAGCTGGATCTCATTACATTACAAAAAGAGATGCTTAACTGTTTTCTCTACATTTCACCCGAGTATGCACCCTGAAGTATATATTTTAATTGAACTATTATCGTTTAATTAGGTGATGATGACAGCACGTATGAATAGATGGATCCGGTGCTGGTGCTGGCAGCGACTCGTCCTTTTTTTTGGCTTCCAGCATAAAGAATGATATATTGCTATTTAATAGGACGTAATCTTTGCATTTTTAACAGCTTGTTTCCTTCCCATAATATCATTCAGTTAGTAAATTATGCATGACTATTGTGGCGACGCCACTCCCTTAAGTAGTGCATTTTAGATACATTTATTAAGTGTACATATATATATATATATATATAAAATTTCTTGTATAGTAGCGACACACTCCACTTGAGGATGAATCTTAATGGGGTTTTTTTCGTTGATAGAAAAGCTGTTGTATAGCTGAGGCTTGTTGTTTTTAATATGCGAGGAGGGCAGATGGTTAAAAGAACAGATTGTGTAAGCATGATTTCCCTCAACATTAGAAGCAAAACGTGTGCATGTTTTCTGATATTATTGTATGCATCCATTTGGCAGGTGTGTGAAACCGTCGAGGTTGGAAGTGCAATGGCGTCCTCTGGAGGTAAGTCGCGAAATTAAGCCCAGCTAATGTCTAAATCAGTAATTTCAATGAAATCATTTTGCTAAGGTAAGCGAGCACGGGTTATTAAATGCAATGGCGTATCGTTCACAGACATTCAGGTTAAGGAACTGGACAAGCGTGCCTCGGGGCAGGCTTTTGAAGTCATCCTGAGTCCTACGGCTCCAGATGCCAAGGGAGAATTCCCACTTAACACCCCCAAGAAGAAGGAGGTATCTCTGGACGAGATCCAGAAAAAACTGGATGCGGCCGAGGAGAGACGCAAGGTAAGTGGTCATTTAGGAATCAATTGCATGGTGATCGTGCATTCTGTTCCTCATTTGTTTACCTTCTCCTTTTAGAACCATGAGGCAGAGGTCCTGAAGCACTTAGCTGAGAAACGAGAGCATGAGAAGGAAGTCCTTCAGAAAGCAATGGAAGAGAACAACAACTTCAGCAAGATGGCAGAGGAGAAACTTACCCTTAAAATGGAAGCCAACAAAGAAAACCGCACAGCACGCATGGCAGCTATGAATGAGAAATTCAAAGAGAAGGTTTGTGCATAGATGTATAATAGGTTACTTTGTAGTTTCAGTCACGTTGAATATTCATTGGTAATGGATCTATTTGTCTTTATTTCAGGACAAGAAACTCGAAGAGGTACGAAAGAACAAAGAAACAAAAGATGGGGCAGAGGGTGAAAACTAAGTTTCCTCTCATTTTCCTTTTCATTTAGGGTATAGTATTGGGTTTTTTAATGTATCCAAAGATTTATTTTTTGTTCCATTAAATGGCCAGTTCTCCGTGTTTGGATCCATGTACTTGCCACTTTTTTATTAAGGGGTCTTGGGGAAAAGCTGGTGCACAACATTTCATCAGTTCATGCGTATTCAGTTCTGTCTTTCACCGTTCCCTCTAACCTGTAGAATTGTCCAGTGGCAGCTCTATAGCGTTTAAAATGAGCAGTGTTTTGCTGATAGGGAAGCATGCCTGTGTTATGCATAGGTCTAATATTTACTTGGTATACTGCATTGTGCAAGTCCACCTGTTCCCTTGTATGTCAGTACTGCCATCCTATGAGCTTAATAAAGTTGCACAGTTGTTTGTTATTGTGCCAGTTTTGCCACTGCCTCTTTGTTGATCTGTCAGTCAGCCGGAGCGTAATGCGGAGTAAAACACCTTCTTAAAATTTGTACATTATGGAGATAAATGGCAGTTTCTGTAATTCTATATGGAAAATACATTTTGCCAGAATAATAATTAGATCTTTTTGGACACTTTTTGATGTACTCTTTATAATCTGCATGAGATTCCTAGTGTGAACTAAACATTCCATTATCCACAAGCATTTCTTTTACAATACTTTTATAGTAATTCATACTCAGTATGCACTAATAAAACAAAACAAAAAATCAATGCATATTGCAAAGGTTTGAGGACTAAAAAAAATTAAATAAAGAAAAAAATGAAATCTGTTGCTTGTATTTGAAGCACACTGGCATCTAGTGGTTTGTCTAACTGGTATTAGAAAGGCTTTTTTGAACTTTTGTCTTGCAATGCTTTCAAAAAAAAAAATAAAAAAAAATCCTGATGTGGACATAATGACAACTATTATTGATTTGTCCTTTGTTGCCAAAACAAAGTTAGTGCATGAAAATGTATGGCAGTTGTAAACAGCTTTGCAGTGATGAATGGCTTGTTGTCCACATGCTGTCACATTATTATGTGTGTTCTGAAATAGTGCATCAATCTTTTCTAATATGATGAATTATACCCTATTTCCAAATTCTGAACTCCCTTAGTGGAAGCAATTACATGCATCCAAAAATGATCATGTCCAGTAATATGCTGTGTGAATACATGTTTTTTTAATCGAATAAAATACAAATGAAATCATGTGCTTGTCTATGTTGTAGGTAGGGGGAAAATCTTCAAATGTCAAAATGACCTCCAAAGCACCCACACATCCTTATGACCATTATGACCCAGTCTGAATCATTCAATCACACATCAGTATTAGAGCAGAAGAAGCCTATCAATATGAAAAACAATTACACTTACCACTGAAAAGACAAATACAGCAGGAATTTGTAAAATATTTGACAACCATATTTTGGTAAATGCAAAGTGCATGGGAATATATGATTATTAGCTGTCTGAATAAATAATATTTTGCCCTCCTGTGTCTAAATTTACAATGTAGACCTTTGTTTGCACTGTTAACAAGCAAAGCTTGACAAGGGCACTTTGTCAGCAGAGTGCATGTGTGGGTGATGAGATAAGCTGTCACATAGTTCAGTATAAGAAATGAACAACAGTACACTAATCATGTGACCACCACATATAAAACAATGTGTACATTCAAATTACCTTTAAATTCAATTAATTGCAATTATTTATTCTGTGTTATTAATTTAAACGACTGACAATACAAAAAAAGAGTCTAAATATGGCTACATGTGGCTTTTGCCCAAATCTGTACTCTGAGAAATGTAGGGTAAATTAGCTTTTGCACACATTTGGGCGCGTATATATGGCCATTATATAGGCCATTATATAAATATATATATA
>JAUMHQ010000076.1:14495829-14509587 GCA_032361165.1 Enteromius paludinosus
AAATACTTTCAAAATGTAAACTGTATGTGTGTGTTTTAATATAAACATAATAAACAAACACAGCATAAACGCATATACATTGTAAAGAAAAACTTTTATTTTGGATGCAATTAATCGCGATTAATCATTTGACAGCACTACTTGCTGCCACGAAATCTTTTCTTGTGGAAATAATCAAATGCAAATTCAAAACAACAGCAACAAGTGAAAATAGTTTCTGTTTTCTCAATCCACTGCAGACTATTTACAGAATAGTTTTTACACTAAACATCTACTGGCTGCTAGTTTTCTAATTTGATTGGCTGAGTGCCGTTCCTAGAGTACAACAGCACTCTTGCTCCTGTAATATTTCTAAATTGACCTTAAAGGCTTTTCTTTATTATTCTTAAGCTAGTCATCAAAAACACATTAAACCTCAGGCAAAGTTCAATTGTTTGGATCTCTTCTGATTCAAAATCTTCACCAACAGCAAATTCCATAAATGCTTGTGCCACTGTGTCAGGTTTTTGTATATCAGTAGAAAAACTTGCATCTTACTAACTAAATACTAACTTCTGACTGGGCATCTAGACAATGCAGACAGCATGTGCAAATGAACTGCACCCACAAATAATTTCAAGTGAATAATATAGCAATGTGCAGAATGTATGTCACGTGTTTAAAATACTGTGGAAAATACTGTTGGCTGCACAGGTTCTGCAAAACTGCAAAGCGCTGACATGAAAAATGACATGGCCTATAATATATCTCACGGCCTGTCAAAACACATACACATATGCAGGTACAAACAATAGTCTATGATATTGACAGTGACAGAATCAATGCAGGGGCCTTGCTTGTAAGCAAACACACCTCAGAAAAAATACACATGGACACGCAATGTTCGGATGCAGACTGTGGCATTATAGAGTATCAGACCCTCAACAGACAAAATGTATAAAACTCTCATAAAACATTTACTGAAACATTCAGAAAACAGCCATTCACTGTAACTACAATTACACATACTGTAAAATAAAGTGCAACTGAGTTATGAAACAAAATATATCATGCACTCACTACTAGCGAGGGGTTTTCTAGTTACACAATACTTTCCTTGACTACCCAAACAACAGTAGAGGCTTAAATTAACAACAGGAATGTACATTATAATTTACACACCTTATCTGCACTCAGTCCCCGGCAAAATTACACCCTCAACAGCAGGAGAGTGTTTCCTTAAACTCTCTAATCTTCATTATGATCTACTCTGCAGCAATGAGACCATTTTCATGCGGAGACATTTTAAACGATAACAAACGCGAACGAGGAAATCACAAATGTGTTTTCCTGCAGCCCTCACTCAGTGGGGTCTGAAACTAAATGAAGGTGTGTTAATTTGCTGGATGTGAACTTGTTTCCCGCGAATTCAAAGGCTTACAGCCTTTCAAGTGATTCAATTTTGTAGCTTGTGAAGTGGACTGTTATGATAGTCAGGAAGTACTGTAAATCAGGTTAATGACTCTGAAAAACAGTAACAATAGTGGTTTCATACAGAGTAAAATGCGCTCTCATCAACGACCTCTTCAGAGTACTACATTCTCCCATTACCTGATGCTATCACAAAAGGAAAGGGGAGGGAAAAAACCCCCGAAAAGGAATCATTTGTAATCTCTGGGAAACAAAGCACTTAATGTGCCGAATGTATCTTGACAAAATCTAAATGAAAGTGTCTGTGAGAAAACAAGGAAATTGAGGGGTCTAGCTGCTAAAGTTTGATATCAGCTTGGTGGATTGACAGAGGGATAGATAGATCGAGCCAGAGCTGACACCTTCACAACAGAGTACAAATCAAGAGAAGCAGGGCTCCAATATATTGATAACAATTGTGCTAAATGCAGATAGCATGGCTGAATGTGGATTTTGAAAGTCACATTCCCCTGTTTGTGTTCGCTTACCCCTAAATGTCAATATGCCAAATGCCAAAATATTTCTAAAATGGCAACCAAATTTCTGTTATAGTAATAGGGTCATCAGCGATCGAGCCCTGCTCTTTTAATGATGGCATGCCCTGAATCTGACATATAGTAAAAATATGTAGAACAATGTTCCTGCATCTGACACGACGTGCTATTTCTGTGCTTTCTTAAATGAATTGAATTTGAATAATCATGCAGAAATTCTGAATTTGCCATATTTTACATGCATTATAATGCTGGATTGAAATTGAACACTGTAGGTTTAATGTCTATTGATAGCAATTGGTTAATATTGTCCAAATGCAAATGACACAAATTAACACAACTAGCTATAAACTGGTGACAATACCATGTATACATACATACAGAACATGTACAAACAATTAGCATTCAATCCAGGACACAGCATGGTCTTGGTTGCAAAATACACCAATTTCCTTTTTTTTTGGTTCAGACTAGAACCGAATTGAATTGAACTACTTCCATTACATCCAGATTCTTTGTATAAAAGTACGCTTATGAATTTTATACAAAAGAGCAGGATGCATTAACAAAAAATATATAATTTAATGTCGTTGACTGTATGTAGCTTTCTTTAAAGCGCCTCTGACAATTTGCACAATTACATTTTCCCAAGCAATACCATAAGACATTTCCACTGCCTCAACATACTACAATTTCTGTCTCTCAAGGGCCCTCTAAATTGCAATTAAGTTGCTTTTCCCCTATGCTTTTCCACACTAAAAGCCAATTTCTATTCTTTCTTTTTAGATGAAAGTGTTGAATGCTGACAATATTCGAAAGCTCCTCCTGTTGGCGTGTTTCGCTTTCAGTTCACTCAAGCCTAAATAAACTCATTAAAAGGGGTTGCCGAATATGCTAGAGGGAATATTTGTAGTATTAATCAGTGTCGTGTTGAAGTAGACTTGATGGCTTGCTATACACACTCCTCCCATGCTGTTTAAAGGACCTCGGCTTTATGTTAGTATTCCTCGGGTCCAGCGAGCTCGGCTGTAAATATTTACTGAGAAGACTGGCAGAGGGCGATAAGGAGTTTGTGCCTATTGATGATAACACTGAGGAATCTGAGAGAGTATTTAATGAAATGCCATGCGCATCTGCAGCCATGAAAGTAACACAATGCAAAGGGACCATTTTAAAATCTGTGTGTGGTGACATGCCAACAAATTTGTAGCAGTACCTGTCAGAAAAAATCACTAATATACACATATTAAGTTATCCTGATGGAGTCTCATTACATCTGTGTTAAATTAGTATAACTTTCAGTACATTTCCGACTTATTTCAATTATAGAAACACAAGTTTAATAGTTTCAGTTAGGATTAACAGCACTGCTTTACATTTACATACTTTAATATTAGAGTGACCAATATTATTAGAATATTACTAGTATTTTCACAGCTTAAAATGCTTTTAAGTCAGTTATTTCTATCTTTTGCTGTAGTGTGTCAGTAGGAAATATGAGTTTACATTTCCAAACATTCATTTTGCCATTAATTGTAATAATCCAGTGAGAGATCTGTTTGCACAGAGAGTCTGACAACAGCCAGTGCTCCACACAGAGATCTGATCTCATCATCATCATCCAGTCTGTCTGGAATGGCATGAAGAAACAGACCACTGTAAATCCAGAAGAACTGCGACATCTACAAGATGCGCCAAGAGACCTACCTGCAAAGCTACGTGAAAAACTATGTGCACATGCACATAGGGCAAAAGCTGCTTTAAATGCAAAGGATGGTCACACCAAATGTTGATTTAATTTAGTTAATATAAGTGTAAGTGATGAAAATCTATTCATGACATCCTTTTTGGTAACACTTTATTTCGATGGTCCACTTTAGACAATCTGCTAACAGTAAGTAACTTTCCAACTACATGTCAACTAGCAGTCATTAGAGTATTAGTAGACTGTCTGCTTAATATCTTCTAACACTTTATTTTGATGGGTCTACAACATACTACATATCAGAAACTTTGCAGGTATATGTCAACTTATTCTACTAACCCTTAACCTACCCTAACAGTCTCCTCTGAGAGTTAGTAGACATGTAGTTGAGAAATAATGAGAATTATTACTTACAGTTAGTAGAACGTCTAAGTGGACTATCGAAATAAATTGTAACCAATATTGTTACATACAGTACAGAAAGTATCCACAATCGTATCCACAAAGGCAAAATGCTAAGATATTTCCAAATGCAATAGATGCAATTATGAAATACAAACTTACACATGCCAGACATTCTAAAATTGGCCTGAATTCTGATAAAGTTGCATTGTTGTGATATAAATTCAGCTTAGTATAGTTAGTAGACATGTAGTTGAGAATTAATGACAATTAGTTGACACGTAATTGACATTAAATACTGTAAACACTGACATTGACAGTATTAACAAAGTTACTTATAGTTAGTAGAATGTCTAAATGGACTATCGAAATAAAGTGTAACCTTATTTTTGCCTAAAGTTTTTAACAGTAGGCTACAGTAGCTTTGCAGGTAGGCCTATTCAGCTTTTTTGAACTTCCATTAATGCAGAAAAATTATCTTTTCAACCAGATGGTATAGTTCCAAAATGTATTTTGTCATGCTAAATAGCCCATCTTTGACCTCTTGGTTCCAAAAGCATGTTAAATATACTGCAGTGAAAGCGACATCTTATAATCTTATGCAAACACAAACAATTGTCTAATTACCACTTTATCTCAGTAATTAAGAGATGCTTTCCAACAGTGTCCTTGCCATGATGGTGCTGAGAACATGAGTAAAGCATTCCCACCAGTAAAGACTTCTGCTCTGTGACCTAACTTCTCCCTCTCTGTCTTGTGTTCCGAGGAAAACCGGAGGAACAGCTTGTCTCTCTTCACCCCCTGACGTGCACCTTCTTACCTTGTCCTCCCGTGGCAGCTTCTCAGCCCTGCAAATCAGACATATGGAATGGGGGAAGGCTTGCCAAGAAAGATGCACTAGCAGAGACTGGTGGGCCTTAAGGCTCCTGATAGACATTGCCAGAGAAACGGGGCCTTCTCTGCCTCTCTGGCAGATGGCTGGAGGAAGTGGAACAAGCACGAGAGAGATAGAGGAAAAGCTTGAAAAGACAGATCCAACCAAAGCCAGGTGTTAGAGACAAACCTCCTTACAAACTCTTGATCTAAAGCGTCAAAGCAGAGATTAAACAAACATTTCTGCTTAAGATCAAATATTAAACATTTGCATTTGGTAAGTTTTACACATTAAATAAACAGATATTTAAAAATTTTTTAAAAACATTTACACTCACATAAGTTGAAGGCATATTAGTAGCTGTTTTATTTTACATAGAGCTTGTTGCCTCATGGGGGCGGCCATATTGAGATTAGTGAATAAATTACTACTGGCTGACAGAAAATAAAGCATTTTGGGAATTTTGTGTAATGCATCATCCACACCACTAGGTGTTAGTATAAGCCCAAGACGACCTGGTTTGCACCTTTAATTTCTCTTTTCCTATGATGGATTACAAAAATGGTACTAGCGCAGATTGATAGACCTGGTTCTGCCTCATCAGCCCTCTCTTCCATTAACATGAATGCCTTCTAGTATGAATCATAGTAATGCTTTCTTGCTTATTCGGAATGAAGAGGAGAGAAAAACATGCAGTGGTGTTCAAAAACATACTCATTTTCTCAATTTATTCCTTTTTTGGAATCCTTTTTAGATTCCTCTGTAAACTCTCCAAACTGGACCAATCAATTTTAAAACAAGCATGACAAATGTTATGAGCAAGCATGGATGAAGCAATCTAGGCACGGAAAAAATGTCAACACAAATATATGGTAAAGCAAGCAAACAAAACCCTCAACGGCCCGTTTTTATTTTAAATAAGGTGCTTATTGGATCTAGTCTTTGTTTAGTTTAAGTAGCACGTGCGTGTGATATCATACAAACAACAGTAAAAAAAAAAAGACTTGTTGGCATGGATTGTAAAACATTTCAATCCTTTAACTCCGCCATTCATCTTGATTCAGAAAAATCAATTTAATACTGCTCCACGGCATGGATTTGTCACATGGGCCTACATGTAATGGCTTTTATTGATTGTCATTTTACGGATTTTCCTCTCCACTGAGGATATATGCACGGGACAAACCTCTGTGATCAAAGGTGTGATGAAGCAATCACGCGTTTATGACCGGACATACGGTTCCATCACATCATCATTGACTTTGTGTCCAGTTGTCCGGCTGTCGCTGGTTGTCTATAGCAGCTTGAAATACGGCTCAGGACTCATCAGTTGTGCAAACAAGGTCTAATCTCACTTATGCTCTGTTTACTTGCCCTTGAAGCAGGTAATTAGTCTTAATGACAGTGTCAGATAATAGCCTTTAACTGAATCTGCTTTCAAGGGGTTTTCTGGGATGTGACTATCTTGAAGCTTCACTGTAACTTCTCTCTGCACAATTTGTTAGTAAATATGTGATAAATATTACCAATCATGCACTTGCCTCAAGCTTGAAAAGTAAGATTAGCCCAGTTCACTATGTTGTGAATGCTGAAGGCATGGTTCTCCTGGCCGACCCCTTTTCAATCCTAGCCTGCAAGGATATTCATTCACTTATCAAGTTACTGTCCAAGTAAGGCTATGAGATTTTTATCTGCCTAATTGCCCACAGGATATAGGACAGTGAAAAATGCGGGCTAAGCAACAACTGGGGCAAACATTTAGTTGCTTGAATTCAGCAGGGTCAGAACTACAAGCGAGCTCATTTATTCAAATTGCACCATAGACAGTGGTTAAGAATGGAAGACCGATTTCCCATCAGAGTTAAAACTTAAAAGTTGAACAGTAAGATAAGGTTACAATGTGATATATACTCACATTTCGAGATGTAACTATTCTATCTGATATATAAGAAACAATTGCATTTATTAGATATGAGGTCACAATTGTGGCAACACTTTATTTCCATGGTCCACTTTAGACAATCCACTGTCAGTAAGTAACAGTAAGTAACTTTGCAACTACATGTCAACCAGCAGTCATTAGAGTATTAGTAGACTGTCTGCTTAATATCTTCTAACACTTTATATTGGTGGATCCACAACATAGCACACACTGACTATCAGAGACTTTGCAGGTATACAGGGGCGTAGCACCAAATTCTGGGCCCTGTTCACAAGCAGTTGCCATGGGCCCCCGTAACCCGTAAGCCGCAAGTGTGAGTTTAAAAGTTACAATTAAAGAAATAAAGTAACAAAAAATAGTCCTTTTATTTCTTTCTCTGAGATGAAAACAAGCTTTCATTCTTAAGGAGGTTTTTCCAAAATAGTTTAGCCTTCTGCCAGCTACCAGATTTTCACTGAAGTTATCTAGTTTTTTGTTGTTATATAATCTTCTGACTATGACTGATGAAGCTATCTTGCAGACATTTGTTTAGGCTCATCTTCCGTTGGCGCTCCCTGCTTTTGGCTGTACAGATTGCTGGTGTGTCAGCGGACGATGCTATTAAATGTTGACAAATGCTCTCGTCGACAAGCAGCATAGGTTAAGCTGTCCCTTAACATCCAGCAGGAATAATGAGGCAGGTGCCACGGACAGAGACAAATCACTAGCGTACAACTTATCTTAAGCAGTAAAGAGAAGAGATTGGCCTGAGCCTGGACAGAGAATGAGAAGGAGAGCTGGAGAGATTACCATCTGTCTTTTAAACACTTAAATCAGTCCTTGTGCTGCTTCAGCAGTAGTTTAAAAAAAATTTATCAGCCCTCCTTACAGGTCTCTGAGGCACTGCAGGAATTGATCACAGAGGAAGAACCAAATTGCATGCTAGAAGACAAACCCACGAAAAACCCACGATGCTTGAGAGTTTTGTTTTTTGAGGTACTGTAAATGGCACTGAAAAGCTGAAAACGTAATGTACTGCTGCTTAACAATAATTCGTACTTTCTATCTTTCTATAAAACACAATAGCGAGATTATCTTCAGGTACAAGAAATGATGGATGTTAACTGTAAATATGCAATATTGCCATATCATAACACGGTGAAAATGTTTTTCTAAAGTTGAAATCCCAAATCAACACACGATCCGCCTCTGCTTCAAGCTATTCCTCAAAGCTGATAGTTTCAAAGCTCAGTTTTATATTTTTCACTTCATCTGAGTTGTAGGCTATATTGTGGGCGTTAAATCGATCGAAACACATGGGAAATATGAATCGTGAGATATGACACTTTGGGTGGAGTACAGTGGGATTACAGAGGATGCCACCCTGTAGTGTGATGCTGCAATCAGCATGGAATTGCAAAACAGCATGCAAAAGAGCTTTCCAGATGTCACCAGTATATCCCACAAGCCATTTCAGCATCATGACGATAGCTGAGAGTTGTAGACCAGCTGTTGTTCAGTAAAGCTATTTTGTTCTTGTTGTTAATTAAAATAAAATAATATAATACAATATATAATTATTATATTTAAAACCTAAAGAATGCTTAGGTTAGCTTCTAAGGCAACATTTCTATTTTTTATTTAAGCACTAAAAGATTTCAAATGACTAAAATCTATCAAAATAAAATAAAGCTATAAGGAATATTCAAAGACAAAATCAGTTAAATTGAAAAATATAAAAAAGCACATGGAATATTAGTAATATTAAAATGACCAAAAAAAAAAAAAAAAAAAAAATATATATATATATATATATATAAATATATATAATGCTATTGGCATCCCTTTGATTATGGAATGAATCAGTTCCAATAAAATAATTTTAAATGTTAAATATTAAATAAAACTTTAATATCTTTCACAATTACACAAGTAATACCTTCATAAAAACATGTAATTTTACAATAACTACATACATGAATTAAATGTTTCATTCTTTACCAAATCTTTTCTGAGGGCAGCTTTGACTATAAAGGTTAGCCTACTTTGTAAAGAGCTTCTGCTGATAGGAATTTATTTGTTTATTTATGTTGGCTGTATGGATTTATCTCTTAGCGCTTCCAAGAACAGACTCAAGGGCACCTCTCTTTTGCTTGACATTTTTGACTTGTAACGTCCCATCCTTAATTCAGAGATGAAACAAGTTTTTTGAACCTGCCCATGCAGCTATATCCGTTCCACGCTCAATGTACGCATTTCTACTTTTTGCTATATCTTTCTGATCATCTATATAACGCACATAACTGTTTTTATTGATGTTGACTCAGAAACGTAAAAACTTAGTGAAAAGACTTTGTGACTATGACACATGATTGGCTCATTTGATGTATTGCATTCAGTCAAGCTCTATTAGGCATTAAAGCCTTTTCTTTTCATACAGTAAACAGTATTTGGAAGCTTTCATTATGAAAAAGCGATCAGGCTGTGAAGTAACCCTGTGCTTTCCCTTTAATTTACAACTTTAATCAAGAGGAACTGTAAACAATGGGCCATAAGCATATTCATACTACATCAGTCCTCCGTATCACTTTTCTCAAACAGACATTGGTCCTTGTAATGACTTGGTGAAAAGAGCAATATGTCACGGTTTTTGGTATTTTATTGCTGTGTATCAGTACTTGTCTATACAATTGTGGTATACATAATCATTGCTTGGCCTCAGTAAAACATACTCAGCAAAAAAAAGAAGATGATATAAGATGTAAAGCCTATAACAAAGAAAACAAAACCCTTGTTAATGTGTATCTCATGACACATTATCTTAGAATGATACTGACACAAAATACGGTCTACTTTAAAACAGACCTTAATGAAAATGCTCTACATGCTATACTTGCTGTTCACTAAGTGTGTCAGATGATTAAGTTCCAAAAGGATTGATCCAACTAAAAGATCTGAGTACACAAAAGATCTCAGTAAACCCAAGGTCATTGTTTTATGATGAAGACATCTTTTAGCATTGAAGCACTGGTTTCTGTTATTAAAGTTTTAGCAATTGCATCTCTTTTTATGGCTGTTAGCGTTGTAAAGTTCTCTGTGGTCTTTTATTTATTTATTGTTTTTGTGGAAACCGAGCCTTCAAGGTAGATATTGAAGTTTGCTATTACTTTTGATGCAGTATAGTTCGGTGTTGTTTGAGCACAATCTGACAGAGCACTTCAGCTATCATTCTCTTTCAGTTTTTACCCAGTATTCTTGTTTGCTGATAAAATCTAGTCATGCTTTGTGCAGTCATGATCATAAAAACTATTGTTTTTAAAATACCTAACAATAGGGTTACAGACACTCACCCATGATTTGTCATTTCTGGCATGTTTAATCGGGTGTTCACATAATGTTAACTCCTGTTTATGAATATTATATGTAAGGACGAAGTAAAAAAAAAAAAAGATGAATTCCCTCTTTGTAGTAAACTTCCTGTAGAAGAAGAGCCGAGAGACCTGGGGCAGGTTTTGGTGCAATTCTGAACCGTGCTTAACTGGTACGTGAGAAGTTTGAAAATAACCCACATTTTGTAATGGTGCTACTTTTCCGCATTGTAAAGATGTTCTCATCCTGGAGATGGAAAGTGTTCAACCACAACTATAAAACATGTTACTCTTCTCTAAGCAATAGAAGAGGCCTTCAGAGAAACCAGCCTGATCTCACAGCAATTCGTACATATTTTATGAGGTGGCTAAATCGTATGAATTTGTACGACCTCACTCGAATGAAATTCATACGATTTATTATAAATCGAACGTATTTTACGAGATGCCAATTCATATGAATTTGTATGAATGACCTAAACTTAACCCCGCCCCTAAACCTACCCATCACGTGGTTTTAGACAAATCGTACAAAATCGTAGTACGAATTAGCACCTCGTACGAATTGGTCGTGAGACTGTGTTGGAGAAACCGAGGGACATGCGTACCAGGCTTGGATTCAACATTCACACTTTTCTTTCCTTGAATCCATAGCTTATGTGAAGATGTGGAGGGAATTCTCTGGCCAGAAATGAGATGCTCTATGAATATGTCCATCTACAAAAAAATGTGGAGAAAAAACACATCTTTATTATGGAACTTTATGATAAACATACTTTATGTCTATAGCTGAATTTATGATCAACAGAGAAAACTGAAAAACTTAGGCTACACACAGTAAAAAGGTAAAAAAAACAAAAAAACAAAAACATTATCATCTGAAACGGTGTAAACGCACAGCCAGAGCAAACATCAAAACCATGACATCTCTGAGATGGTTTCAAGTAAACACTTAGATGGTTTTGAGGTCACATTTTATTTTTAAAGGTTTCATTTTCAATTCTGTATAAAGATGTGGGAGTCATACGAACCCTTCTCCACCTCCAATTACTTTCTGTTGCAACACAAAACCAAATCCGAAGAGTCATGGAGTGCATAAACAGAGCAGATGTTTCATAAACAAAATATGAGATATTTATGCAGCAAGGTAGGCAGTAGAACTGACAAATGTCGAATTCCTCCATGCAGCGGTCAATTAAATATGAATGATTTTAATCAACCAAGCCACACATTCATGTAAAGGTAACATTTGTTTTGTTGCTTCAAGACCCTGTCAATATTGTATATTTTATAGCAAGAAATGTAACATAATGGATGACACATGCAAGGTCATAGCAAAGGGAAAATTTAATTTTTCTCTGTTTTGAACTTGTGAGATATTTCCCAAAGGAGACTGGGTAATGTGCCTGGATGTAAATGCCAATTACAGGTCTAATTATCATTCCCTTCAGTCCAATAAATCCTAGGAGTAGTCCTGCGTGCCACCGGATGACTGATATGTAGTTACTTTAAAAAGGCAGCATTTCAACTCAGTGACAAGCTAGGAATACAAAATGTGTTTTTAAAGTACACATGCAGGCGCATGGTAATATTTCATCCTCTGTCACCCAATCATGACCAATAATACAAACACAAATATCTCTGATTTCATAGCATTCCCCCTTCCCGAAATCCCACGCAGCGTCTAATTTATGTCAGCAAGCCGGCTATTCCATCTAATCCAATAATAACGACAACCTGGCTTTTCCGCACCCCTGTTTGATGTGGAATTTCACGGGACATATTTCACAATCCATCCCCAGAGACTCTTTAACCACTCTGGGGTGTAATGCAGACCCTACATTTACATAATGAAGTCCTCTGTTTATTATAAACTTGTGCATTCGGTTCACGGAAGACCATTAAACAAGCACAAAATAGGAAAGAACAGGAAAGTCGCCGTCCCGGATAGCGTATTAAAATGCAAATGTGACTTAATCTTGATCCGTGGCTCTCCATGGGCCAGCGTAACATGAGCCAAACAGGTAATGCATCCCCCAGCTTTGGCCTTCCTCCACAATGCTGCAGAGTACAATGTAGAGACGGTGCGCGAGATGGAGATGATATCTCTTTTATTGTGCAGTTGGCTGGGCTTTTGTGTGCTCTGGGGGTGTTATGGGAATTGCGGATGTTAGAAAGGGGCAGAGGAGGAGAGTAAACACATATCACTCGAGATTACATGTTGTTAGCCATTTTGGCACTTGTTGGAGGATAAAAGCTAATCATAAACATGGACAAAATGAGCCTTGTTTGATATGGGAATGAATTTGTGGCTGCGTTCCCTGTTTTTGCTTTCATGTGTGTAATAAAAAGGCTTCAAAATGACTTCTTACCAAACAGCAAACCGTAGCAGTAGTAAAGACCTTGTTTAATCAAGCCTTGCATTCGAACTTCCAACTAACAGGATCACCTAACTTTTAAGCATACTCATTAAAGGAAAGTCATTACAGAAAAAACTAAATGCTACACAATGCATTTCTTTTCAATAGTTTATTCTTAAGCGTCTCGACTTAAGCAAGCACAATTAGTCAGGAGAGCTCCATTTCCCAACCCCTTCAACCTTGGTTTCAACATGAAAACAAAAGGGCTGAGATGAATGTGGAATTAACGCCGACAGCTGCTGACTCAGGTGGTTATAAACGGATGCGAAAGTAAACTTCGAAATGGCAATTACATTACAGCCCTCAGGAGAACCCTCTCTATTCTCCTGGATTTGTTGCCGGCTGGGCAAGCAGCCATATCTGTTGTTTGGCTGTGGTGAAGGAGATATGAGTAGTCAACATGGCAACAAAACACTTTTGTCTTCCGTATGCAGAGAAGACAGGGGACGGGAACAAAAGCTAAGCTGAAACAATTGTCTTGTGGCTGTTGTGATGTCAGCTTGTTAATATCAAAAGTTAATATTTTATTTATTTAACGTGGTTAATTGTTGTACTAGTGAAAGCAAAAAGCTAACAAATGTGACACACATGCACTAATTTGTAGGCACGGTACAAAAAAGTAATAATCAGTGGCTCTTTATTTTAACGTCTCTTTACTAGTTGCTGATTAGCATGCATATTACTAGAATATTAGCCATTTACTAGTAGTAATTAAGCACCTATTAATAGATCCCTGATCCATACCCAATAACTAAACAAACAAATAGCTCACTCAAAAATCTTCACTCGAAAATTCTGTCATCATTCACCCAGAAATTATCAGCCGATATTGAATGGGCCGTTATCACCCTATTCATATGGGTCAGTAGGGGCCTACTGCACCTACTGGTAAAGCTTAAAATGAAATTAATTATTCTAGTGATAAGATTGTGTTTATTTAACGTCTACACCTACCCCAACCCTAAACCCTACCCTTTACCATGATAGAAGAACAGTATTATTGTCGTACAGTCTTAGAAAAAAAAATATTTGATTGATGTGCGCATGCCCAGGGGTGTATTCCAGAAAGCTTGGTTAACTTACCATTTGGTAAAACATAACCTTTGGGTTGATTAACCCCAAACC
>JAUMHQ010000076.1:14539377-14552666 GCA_032361165.1 Enteromius paludinosus
TTTTTTTTTTGTCAGCACAATTTTATATAGGCTATGAGTAGGTAAAATACTGAAATAAATAAAATGACCTTTTAAACTGTTTAACTGATTGTATTAATCGGTCAAACTTCAAATCGGTCGGTTAACGGTTAAAATGAGCATCCCTACCTACAATTAATGAAGTTGTTAGCAAAGAGGAATCAAAAGAACTGCAAGTGTTGCTTCAGATATATAACAAACCAGAAGAAAAGCTGAAAAACCAGCTACTGTTTGCTCTGGGGAATGCTAAACTTGTAGTTTGTGATAGTCAGAGAACTGTGGACAGGGAAAACATCGATCTCTTCTTGTCTCACACAACTCCATTTTCTCATAATGATTTCTTACTAGCCCATGGCACTTCAAACACGGCAATGATATGACAAGCGATGCACAACCTCCTTTTGTGTTCATAAATTTTAGAATTTAAGCAGAAAAAGTGTATTTCTGTGGTATTTCCACTTATATTGGGTTCTTTGCATGTCCTTTTGCCTGTCATTAATAGCAACAGATCGCTGTCTGGGGACTTTATTACTTGCTGAATCAATGTACAACTGAACCTAGTGAGTGAACAACATACGGTTAATCATCAAGTTGAATGACTCCACAAAATCTGAACATCTGACTCTTTCTCGGCTGTACAAAGAAAGTGTGGGAATACTATCCTGGTGGCTGTGGAAAAACCTGAGGTGTGGGGCAGGTTCTCAGGGCACCACAAGGTGCTTTGATTTACCACCGCAGGGGATCCCCAGCATGATCCTAAACGCAATGACACATGACTTTGTGCCTGACGCTTTGGACAGGTGCACGCTGGGTGATTTATGCCTGCGTCATCTCCCAGGTCCCCAGGAGCAAATATTGACTGTTTTTTCTTTTTTTCCCCTTCTCAGCTGAAGGCAAATGGGAGGCAGCAATTTCTTTATTTTGGGAGCCAGTACAAATGGAACCTGCAAAGATGCAAACACTCCTGACAGGGAGTATTTTTCTCCAACCAAGTGCCTGCTCTCAGAAAAAGTTTAATAGGTTACTATATTGATTTGTTATTCCTCTACAGGCTTTTGTGTGCAGGTTGAACATTCTCACACGGCAGGTGCTCTCAGATTCTGTTTCGGGTCATTCTTTTGGGAATGCCTACGTTTGCATAGCGAGATTGATGGCCTACTGGGATAATATCAGCACCGACCACCTGCCTTGCAACACAGCAGTGCTAATTTGATCATATTTTTAATGGATTGCATGTCACTGCGTGGCAATGCTCACACGGCTTGTGAGATTTCGATAATCCGTCTTTTTGTCTTCATACATTTGCTCATTAGACATTAGGTAAAGGTGAAAAATGACATTGTACCACTTTTGAGAAAATGAAAACAAAAATTATGTCGTCATTTACTAACTCTCCTGTTGGTTCAAACCTGATGTTTTCATTTCCTCCGTGGGACAAAACTTATGATACACTAAAATGTCCCGGTTGCATTTTTTGCATAATACAAGTAAGAGTCTTTCAAGCTAAAGCAAAAGTATTTTAAAAGTTGACGTCCATATTAAAATAATATCAGAATATGCCATGTTGGACAATATTGAAATAGTTCAAATCATGATACCTAATTATTATTACCTAATTAATATTAACACTTTATTTTGATAGTCCATCTACTAACTGTAAGTAACTTTGCAACTACATTTTAAAGGGTTAGTTCACCCAAAAATGAAAATTCTGTCATTACTTACCCTCATGTCGCTTCGAATAATTTTTGATGACATCAGAGAGCCATCTGTCCAACACAGTCTCACGAGCATTTCGTACATATTCATACGAGGTGCCAAATTTGTGCCAATTTGTACTAATTCGTACGACCTCACTCGTACGATTTCGTACGATTTGTCTAAAACCACGTGATGGGCAGGCTTAGGGGCGGGGTTATGTTTAGGTAATTCGTACAAATTCATACGAATTGGCATCTCTTAAAATACGTACGATTTAAAATAAATCGTATGAATTCGTACGAGTGAGGTCGTACGAATTAGCCACCTCATAAAATATGTACGAATTGCCATGAGATCAGGTTGATCTGTCCCTCCATAGACAGCAATACAACTGAAATTATCCCAGATCCAGAAACGTAGCGTAAAAATCGGTAAAACAGTCCATGTGACATCAGTGGATCAACTTCAGTTTTGCAAAGCTAGGAGAATACTTTTTTTTACACAATAAAAACAAAGATAACAATTTAACTCTACCATTCTGCTCCAGTGACTTACTCTCTAAAATGGTGGAAGACGTATCACAACATAAGCGTACCTTCCTCTAGGCGCAAACAGCCGCAGATAACATACATGCAGGCTTTCCCCCGGATGTAAACAAGGCTGATTACGTTAAAGCGTGCATATGTGCTGCATTGTAATACACTCTAAAAAGTCGGAAGACGTAAGTCATGGGAGAAAAGCGGCAAAGTTAGATTATGTTACAAAAAAAATATTCTTGTAGAGCAGCAAATCTGAAGTTGATCCACTGATGTCACATGGACTGTTTTACCAATGTTTTTAGTACGTTTCTGGATCTGGATCATTTCAGTTGTGTTGCTTTATATGGAGGGTCGGATGGCTCTCTGATGTCATCAAAAATATCTTAATTGTGTTCCCAAGATGAACGAAGGTCTTACAGTATGTGTTTGGAACAACATGAGGGTGAATAATTAATGACAGAATTTTTAATTTTGAGTGACCCTTTAACTAGTAGTCATTAGAGTATTAGTAGGCTGTCTGCTTAACTTCTAATGCGTTATTTTGATGCGCCAACAACAGAAAACATACTGACTATCAGAAACTTTTCAAGGACGTCAAAATTTTTTTTTACCTAACAATCTACTCTGAGAGGTAGTAGACATGCAGTTGCGAATAAAGGACATATGTAGTTGCCACGTAGTTACTTATAGTTAATACAATGTCTAAAGTGTTTCATTTCATAAACACACATTGTTGCTTATAATTTAGAAATTCAAGACGCAATATCAGGCAAGATAGCGATGTCTGATTTGTGAATGAATCATTCTTATGAGCCTATTCCTTTTTATAAACTTGAATCAGTTGATGAACCACAGTTGAAAAATCATTAGTGTATTGGACTGATCTGATTGCAGCTACAGTATTCATGAGTCAACAACTTTAAATAGAGTCAACAACAACAATAACAAGAGAGACAAACACAGATTTACACTGAAACCAACCAATAAAGATCCTACGAAGACAAGTTGTGAAAAAAAACACACCAGTTCCTAGTGGGTGATTTTTATATTGTTAATCTTAATTTTAATTTTAATCATGTGCTTTTTCTCTCATTTTGGATTGACAAACCATTTGCGTCCATTATTTCCCGAAAGGAAAGCCTATGAGGGTGAGCAAATGCTGACCAGATTTGATAAAATATTAATTTAACTTGCATCGTGACTATTGAATTTAGCAATTATAGAGCCAGTTTAATATGATAAAGATTTTAATTTAAAGCCATCCTCCTCACACCCGATCTCCTCTGTGGAATGTTTCCTGTGTCCTCTTACAGACAAGTGCTCCTCTGTTCCATCACATAATTGCATTAGGTATTATCAGACACAGATACAAGAGCTCGCTGGAGCGTAGCAGGCAACTGCAGCTCAAGGGGGCAGTCTGAGGCATGGCCTGCATTGACATCACCCTCCCTCAAGGAAGCAATAGACTGTGGATTATGCATTATTGAATAATAAGGAAGAGAGAGCAGCCAAGGCTGATTCAATTTCTCCTATAAATATTTTATTTTTCATTCACCTCTCACCAGATTGGTCCTTTCTCTCCTCTTTTCAGCCACTTAATATCTTAGTCTGGTCACAGATGGCTGCAGGGGTGGCTTGTATAGATCGTGTGGTGTTGGCAAAAGTCCTGGATATGAAAGCATCTGTTGGGAGGATGAGCCTCTGACATGTGGATCCTGTGGTGGAGAGCAGTAGTAGCACTATGTGGGGTGCTCAGTCAGATTTAAATTCAACGCCTGTGTCAAGATATTGTATGTAAAGACATGAGAGGCCAGGTTCTGTCATGTGCATTACGGATGAAGTTTGAAAATACAATGAATCAGCATGAGGTCTGAATAAAGTCATCCTTACTAAAATATAAAGGCGGTTCGATATTTTTGTTTTTAAAATACTATTTATACTGTATGTGGAAATATGAACAGTGCTATTACGTATATTGACAAAAATATGTGCTTATAAAATTGGAATTTGAAAATATTTTTCACTAAAATAATTGACTTGCATAAGTGCGACATGATTATATTATATTAAACTAATAATGATTTAGAAGCTACTGTATTTATGACACTATTACTGTAAAAAAATGGGGGTGTTAACACTGTAATCAAATATACATTTTCATATATGTTTTGGAAATCAGAATGAAATTAAATTATTTAATATATTATTGTATTATATTGTATTATATATTATATTATCTTTGGGATATTTTAGAAACTATTTATGATAGCAAATATTTATATTTTACTGATATTTTTAAACTTTAAATGGATTTATACCTTACTTTTGAAAACAAGGAAAATGTAGAAAAGTAAAAAAAAAAGTATTTATTGTTTTATTTTGTAACATTAATAGTATAATACTGAGAGCTATGAAGATTAAGTTTATTATTATTAATAATTTCACACAAAGACACCTGTGCATGTGATTCTAATGGGACCTGGACCCCATTTTAAGTGTCTAAAGAGTGGTAAGATTTTGGATTAATCTCTCTCATCCGTTAAAGAAGAGACATGGAGACAATTATATGTTATCTAGCGCCTCATCTTTAAAGTTGAATTAATCAGCTAAGAAACCTTTGAATCAGGCTGGCCCATTACTATGCACTTGGAGAGCACTCTCATTGTAGCTGGTGGCTGTTAAATCTCTCAAACAGATTCCCCACTAAAGCTATCTACAACTTTGTTCTCCTTCCCTTTGAGCTATCTGAAGGTCAGGTTTATTTGACAGATTCCGTTTGCCCGGGAGCTTGAGAGCCCCACTTCCCCCTGTGCACCGCTTCTCTGTTGGCTTTGCGTGATTGGGTCATCTATTTGATCCTGCATTGATATTCAAAGTACCTTTTGAAAGTAAAGCAATACGAAGCCTTCTGCAGCCACCATTTCATCCCCTTAAAGGTGAGATGCTATCAGAGCTTTCATCAGCAGCAGTCCAGCGAGGTCGACTACACGTGTTCACAGGCTCTCAAGGGAACACAGCTCTCATAAAGACAAGCATTTTGTAGCATTCAGACTCAGGAGGCTTTATGGAAAATAAACAGTCGGAGTTGAGGTTTGAACATGAGACTCGGCGGTATTGAAAAACTGGGAACAGTTTAATGCTTCCCCTTTGAATTGTCACCATCTTGCTTGTGTGTTAAATCTATTAAGGCAAAACTATAGTATTGATTTCTGTCCCTTAAACACAGAGCGCTTATTGACTTTTGATCCTTTTGGGTTTAGCAATGCAAAAATATACTTCAGCATTAGAATAAATATATAAATGTGTGTATAAGGTTAACAGTATGTGCTATTAAAAATGATTTAAATACTGTTTGGTTATTTGCAAAGACCGATCGTTTAGTGTCTTAACACCTTAATGTATCGTCACAAGCTGTAGGGTTTAATTTGGTTTCGTCTGTGTATGTGTTGACTCTCAGAGCTTTGGAAGGTTTAGTTGCTATTAACTTCCATTAAATGAGTGACAGACTGCAACGGTTTGAGCTAAAAATCTTCGTTTGCGTTCTACTGAAGTCACCTACATCTCGGATGCCCTGGGAGTAAGCAGATAAACATCACATTTTCATTTTTGGTTGAACTATTCCTTTAACGTGCAAGCAAGATTGACAGCCGGACTGCAAAATGGTTTGCCATCCATAGGCCAACTCTCAAATTTCAATCATATGAAAAATAAAAACGTACTGTAGCATATTAACAAAGACAATAAAGTGCGAGAGAGAACAAAAATAGCACACTACTTAAAAAAAGGAATTAAAAAAAAAGAACTCCTTTAATATTTGATGTGTAACATCATTAATGAAACATTACTTCACTAAATTGCCCAGCTAAAGCCCCCCACGTACAGATGTCTGGGTTGACAGCAACAGTCAGGCCACGGAAATCAAAACAAACGAGGAGGAGAACGAGGGAGAGACAGTGAGCGGGGCTACCACACAAACGATAAAGGCTAATTAGTTCCTCTAATGGAAGAGCACAATTTAAGCAATTACAAACCAGGAGACACGATCATGAATAATCCTGCCAGGGCGGGAGGAAGAGAGCCCTTCAGAAGGTAAACCTCTGAAGTCTTCCCTGATGCGATTCAGAGGAGGTTTCACTTTGTAGAAACAGAAATGACGCTAGTTTAAAGCGGTGAAACAATGAAGATCACTTATCAACACGGTCTCTTTCCTGCAGCATAATATAATTAGCATGAATCAGCATTTTATACACTAATTGGTTTACTAATTTGGTGATAAGTCGTGTCATTTCTGGGATAATGTAGGCCTACACTCATCGTTTCAAAACGAGTCCCTTAAGGATGATACAAGATCACAAGACATTCTATAAAGGTTTATTTTGCCCCGCTGACCAGCTAAATGTGCATTATCCCTTACATATGATTATGCAAATACCGATTTTCCAATGCAAATATGTAAATTGCATATGTAAATTAAACACAAGCACTACATAAGCACATATTTCGATAAAATCCTTTTAATGGAGAGTAATGTAGAAAATCACATCCTCAATTTGAAAAGATTAGATTATCCAGTATTAGCAGGCAATGGAAAAGAAACCTGCTTTTATAAAAGCATAAACACTATATATGATATTGTATAGACAGAAGTGGATAATTACCACCTCTGGAACCTACAACCAAACAAAAATGCCTTTTTTTTTAATGATTTGCAAATTATATGTGTTCAGAAAATTTTCATGAGGTGATTATGAGCAGGCATATGTTAAATAAACAGGCCGCGGTTCAGTTGTTAGTGTTGGCTCCTCATTATGGGTGTAGTGAAACAAAGCCTGCTAGTCGTGCTTCAGTGGCACACCAAATAGAAGAGATGTGTCCGAGCCATGTTTCTGTCTGTTGTCTCTAATTAGCGCATTCATTACACGGAGACCAGAGACAGGCTTCAGATTTCTATGAACAGGAGCAATGCATCACAGTCAAAGCGCAAATAATACACGTTGTTTCAGCATTTTCAACTTGTCTGCTTATGCAAAAGATGCAGTTTTCTTAAAATACAATGGGGACTAAGAGTATTAATGAAAACGGCGCTGCTTATATATTTTCTAATAACATTCATCAATAAAATGATATTTACTATTATTAATGTCTTCAATTAATAAATAAATTAACACATTTTACAAAGTGAATTTGGTTAGTTGATTAGTAACCTATAAATATTGAATGATTTTCAGTACATAATACACAAGTCGTTTGAACGCCAGAGTGGGACTCCTCAATTATTTCAGTGATTGACACTTTGGTAACCACAACAACATTTTGACCAAAGTAATATTAGAGCAACAAAAATTTTATTGCAGTTTTAACTAAACCACCATCAACAGGTGTCATTTTGTTTATGTTTGAAAGGCTGCAGTGTCCATTTATTAGGGCTGTAACGATACACGATATGAAACCGAAATTGCAACACTCAGATCCACGATCCTTTGTCGCGGTGTGATAAGGGAGCATCGTGACACACCCTGTGACTACCTTGAATTGCGTGCAGATGAAATTTCATGCGCGCACGAGTGCTTGAATTGCGCGCAGATAACATATCACGTGCGCACGATTTTGAAATGAGCTCGTGACTCCCGTTTCTTTGCGTGTAGATAAGTTTTCTTCTCGCGTATGTGATTTACCGCGTGCGCCAGCATCAGTGGTGCGCTCGCAAATTATTGGCATCGATTTGCCGCCATAGATATGCAACCATTTTCGGTTGTCGATAACGAGGGGTTCAAGTATTTACTCAGTGTCCTCGAGCCCCGTCATCTATTACCACGCAAATTGTTTTAAAAATCGTTTTTTTCTCCCACCCCCCCAGGAAAAAAAATCGTGATACGAACCGAATCGTGGGTTTGGTGTATCGTTACAGCCCTACCATTTATCATAAGCAACTTTGGGCTTGTTGTTTGGGTTGAGCTCATAAAGCAATCTAGTTTATGGAGTTAATAAAGCAGGCAGGTGAGAGGTCACAGTTTTTTGTTTATTAAGCGCTTGTTTTATTTACTTTTTTTTTTTTTGTCACCAAGATCTGGCAACACAAATAAGTCAAGACATACTGTTAATTCTTGCACCGCACATACCAAAGTCACATACATCTAAAAAATGATTTCGCTTGGTTTTGTACACACTGTGTAGAATGTTTATAAATGCAACTGTAACTGCACGTTTAGGGTGTTAGTTTGGTTGCTGAATGCACTTTTCCTTTTCAGATTATATCGAGATATTTCTTCATTTTACATTTTGAAATTCCAAAATGTCTTTATTTCGTGGTTTAAATTTCACTGTGGTTTGAGGGTTTTGGTTTCCTTGAACAGGAAGCTTTATTAATTTTGCAAATCAAAAACATTTCCCTTCCATCATAACATCTGCTGGTCTGCCCTTTTCTATCTTCCCTCCCACAAATCCGTTGGTCCATATCACAGGATTTTCTGGTAGCATTGAGGAAGTTGTTATTTTGGTGGTTTCAAAGACCGGAAACAGTGCAGGCTGCATGACTGCTTAGGGCTTTCCATTCACACCCCATTACTTACATACCTACAGCCTTGCCTGGCCACTCTGATCTGGCGCCCGTGCGCTCACATTTAAGGGAACAAACTCACTCATCCAAATTATGGATTCTCCGTGTTCCTAGCAGTGGAACAAACTCCCAGCCTTCACTGTTTGTTAAGCTTAAAACCTCGCAGTATGTCACCACATCCTGAAAACAACCGACTCAACATGAAAAGGGCAGAAGTTAAGCGTACTCTGGGGCTTTTTCAGATTGTCAACTTGAGTGAGCTCATTCCTAGAGAGTGTAGATGTGAAGTAAACATGAATGTGAAGCCATCGTTGTAATTAAGGCCACAGAGGACACAATGTGTGAATGAAAAAACCTGTTCACAGCACCATGACATCAATAGCAGCAAAGCGCCTTTGCAAATTTATTCAGACACTCTCAGTGATAACTGATATTTTTGTAGTTTCAGCAATCTTAATGAGCATTTGTTCCTACTATGGTGGTGCAGATTTGTATTAGTGCTAAAAATGCAGATTTGTATTGGTGCTAATGCTTCTATTTGTATCATCGTGATTTATACTAGAAATTAGGGGAAATTAATGGATAATTCCAACACTTTTGAATTAAATAACCCTGTTTTTGTTGGGTTACATTATTTGTAGTGATATCTAAACTTTCTAAATAGTAAAACTGATAGTGTTACATCCATTCTCAGTCTCAAACCAAACCAGGCTACATTTTCATCTTCTTCTATATGCTAAGATGTGTTCTATGCTAGTACATACTGTAACTTGCTCAATTCAATATTTCCTGTCCAAAAAATTCAACATAGTCTTGATGTTTTTTGAAGCTGAAAGGTGTTTTTTTTGGAATGCAACCAAACCAGGCCCAGTCTGTGAACACAATAAAGGCGGTCAGAAATCATGATCTATTTCAATGTCTATGGAACATGCCTGACTTCATGTGAATGAACTTTTAAATTCATTTTGTTCCAACAGAGTTCACATTTCTCCAATACTGCTCTTTTCCCAGCCCTAAACTTTCTACTTCTCCCAACTTCAGTTCTACATTTCCATTTAAAAATGCAAGTGGCCAATGGAGCGAGAGATAACACATCAATCATAGGCTGGCTGGGAGTAAGCCTCCCCTTTCACCTGCCAACCAATGGAATGACAGCTTGCCGTCAACAGGCGTCTCCTGAGAGTCTGCCTCAGCAAACCTTTCACACAGTGCGAGCCGCCCACAGGGTGACAAATCTTGCATTCCCAGAGCCCTGTGGAGTCTGGCTGATGTACTTGCTGTACCAAAACCTCTTTGTCCCCAAAATGGGATAGATGTTTGAGGACTGAGAATCTGTTCCAGTGAAAAATGGCCAGTTGTTTTGCAATCTGTGTAGTTGTGGATGGAACTATTTACACCTAAACAAAAAAAATAAAACTAAAATACATTTAAACCGCTAATGTTAATGTATATTTGTAATGTAATGTATATTTGTTTTGGGAATCAAGAAAGTTGCTCTTACCTTCAAGGAATTAAAAAATATATATATATTCTTTTTTTTTGTGGCATCCTCAATTAACTTGATTCATTAAAATAGGCAACACTTTTTTGATGGTCCCCTACCTGTCAACTATCCCCCATCAGAGGGTTATTAGACTGTCTGCTTAATATCTGCAAATTCATTATTGAGATGGGCTCCCAACAGATATTCTACTGACTACCAGTCTACTAGTACTCTACCAACACAGGTAGCAGACACGCACAATGTTACTTACAGTCAACAAAATGCTAAAGGGACCATCAAAATAAATAAACCAATTAATTAACAATTCAACAAATTCAATATGTAAAAACCTTTTTTTAATCCATTTTTGTTGGGACTAAATGATTACTGATAATTTACATAATTAATATTAACTGAAATTAAATTAAAGTGATATTCCACCCAAAATGAATTTGGATGGATGAATAGATAATAAAATAGCTGCTTTTAGGTTCCACAGAATAAAGAAAGCTATACAGGTTTGAAACAACATGAAAGTGAGTAAATTACATGGTTTTCATGCATATTCTATACTTAAATGTTCTACTTTGCAGATGGATTTGGGAAATTAGCACCTGGAAATGCTGTGTTAGAATTTTTTGAACGGCACCAACTGCCAGGCTATCACAGAACGAATCATAATTGCTTGTTTTTGTAGTTCATAGAAACCCCTTTTGACCTTCATACTTGTGAATGTGTCATAACTGACTACATGATGTTGTGTACATCTAATTAAACTACTGCGAATAAGCATGCGTTCAAAACATTTAGGTTTTCTCTTTATTCTTAACAGCACTTTCACATTCACTTTGTCTTCTTTTCACAACATGGATAATCCAGCACAACAATGCCGCTCTGAGAAAACGCAGCAGAATTTGATAATGGGATCAGAAGAATCATGGCTTTCATATTGGCTTTCCTCTCGCCTCTTGCACTTTTCCAGTGTGACAAAATTAAAATGGCTGATTTACATTAATGGTCCTCACAACTTCAGCGCGTGGCCTGCTGTGCGCTCGGTGGGGTTAGCCCGCATGAAAAATCCCTTTATTAAGCTGTCACAATTTTAGCTAGAAAAATTATGTCCGGATAAAGACATAAATAAATGCAAAAACCTTGGATTTATCAGATAATTAATGCGTTCCGTACCACACACTGTGCATGAAAGCTCGAGGGGGCTGGTTCCCTCTGAGGAAGCATTACACACCTCGCTCCAGAGATTTGACTGTGTAAAACACAGCTGCATTGACACAAAACACGATGGAGTCACATGTAATGTTCAATTTCACTTATATGACCAATTATAGACCTCCTGAACCTTACACATGCATCTTTGACCTGACCTATCTGACATTTCTTTGCTGCACTGGTGATTTAAAGTAACTTTTACATGTTTTACACCATTATTGTTAACATATGTTCCCTTCGGTCCTCTCTTCCAGTGAGCTGTAAATTGTCCCTTGGACTGAAATAAAGTCTGTGCAGAAGTAATGAGGCAGGCAGAAAGGGATCTGCCCAGAGCAATAGCAGAGAGGTGAGGAAGCTGAGTTCCCTGATGGAGCATCGTGTTCAGAGTCTGGAGAAGACTGCTGAGAATGGAGTAGAACAAGGATTAGTTTAAGGATGTGTGACTTTTCCTCTGTCTTTGATGTTTTGTTTAGTTCCCTGGGTCTAGTTAATGAACAGGGAGGTGGTGCTTCTGGGTATCGTTGCAATGCATTGTGGGAACTCATCAGCAGTGATGGGAGAAGGAGGATGCAGAGTTTCCATTCAGTTTTCTAATGGGAATTTCTGGGGTCTTAAACTAATACATCATTCTTATTATTGGAAACAGCTGATTCAATCCCTGTTACATAATCGGCAAACTATATCGAGTGATTACAAGACACTGAAGACTGTTGGATCAAGGCTGCTGAAAATCCAGCTTTTACATCCCAGGAATAAATTACATTGTAAAATATATTAAAGGTATGTTTATAAGGCAACAGTGTACTAAAAAATTTCATTTTGTCCAACCAATCCCATTGGCATAGAATTGTGAAAACAAATGCAAACACTGTTTAATGCACGCCAGGGGTGCTCTTCCCTTACAGCGGCTTAAAGGGCTTTAGTTCACCCCAAAATGAAAATTCTGTCATTAATTACTCACCCTGTAGTTACAAACCCATAAGTACTTCATTTATTTTATATATATATATATTTTTTTTTATATAATTTGATGATATCTGAGAGCCATCTGATCCTTCATAGACAGCAATACAACTGAAATGATCCAAGATCCTGAAACACAGTAAATACATCGGTAAAACAGTCCATGTGACATCACGCAAAGAGATTTTTTTTTTTGCGCAAAGAAAACAAAAATACCATGATTTACTACGTTTTTGGATCTAGGATCATTTTAGTTGTTTTGCAGTCTGTGGAGGGTCAGATGGCTCTCTGATATCATCAAAAATATCTTAATTTGTGTTCCGAAGATGAACAAAGGTCTTACAAGTTTGGAACAACAAGTATATAAGCAATAACAGAATTTTCATTTTGGGGTGAACTAACGCAGTGGTTTCCCAGTGTCTCCCTTACCTGACACACTCAAGTGAGTTCATGGAGCTCTCTCCCAATGAGCTGATGATCTAAATCAGATGTGTAAATTAGGGAGACATGCAAAATGTGCAGAGCTGTGGGTCCCCAGGAACAAGTTTGAAAACCACTGAACTACTGTAAACTGAACTGAATTCATTTTTTAGATTAACCATCATAGTACTTCTGTTTCCTAAACATGGTTTAATCATAAACACTTATTTTTGATTTGACTAACGCCTGTTTCACACATACTCCATGTGCAGTGCGTTTGCGTTGCGTGTGCGTTACGTCTGCGGTGCAGAAGCAGGAAGCGGTCTTTGAGCTTTCACACAGGACACGTTTGCAGTGCGCTACGCTGCCGGTTCAATCCTCGCTT
>JAUMHQ010000076.1:14557182-14567681 GCA_032361165.1 Enteromius paludinosus
GGCCTCCATAACACCTCAGCAGTGCCACAGGCTGATTGCCTCCATGCCACGCCGCATTGAAGCAGTCATTTCTGCAACAAGTTTGTATAAGAGTACATAAGAGATGATGCAACTTTTAAAATACCTCTTGACTTTATATAAGCCTGAAAACGTTTTAACATGAATTTGTTTTGTTTTTTTGCAACAAAAGTACAAGAGGTTAAAATCGTTCTGTGTAGGAAGGGGACTGAAATATCTGAAGGCTATATGTCACTTATACTGCAAATTTGCCTTGCATGATAAAAACAAACCCTGATTGATGTATCATTCAGAGTTTTCAGAAGCACATGAATAAGCATTTGCATAATTAACCTATTAATGATTTATGCGGTCTATGCTTGTGTCTAATGTTTCACTGAATAGCAGCACACAACCAAAATCACAACTGTTTCTGATGTGGCCAGTCATCCAACATTATGCCTGACCTGGACCTTAACTATCACCTGTCCGTCTTACTCAGCTTGTCTGTAAAATTTCTGTTATTGGAAAGTCATTTTCTCCGATCTCCGATTCTACAGATGTGAACCAAAACACCTGAGCACATATCAAATCATCCTGAGGCACCTGGTCTCAAGACAGCACAGAAAAACTGACCCTGTTCATTTCTCACTGCATGTTTCGCATGTTCCATCCACATTATTCCAAAGAAAAAGTGATTTATTGGTTAGGCTAAAAGAGCTAGATAATGTTGTTCAATAGCCATTTAGCCATTGTAGCAATCACTCCTTATAGTTCGAACTCTATCTGATGGACCAATCAATTCCTGCTCGAAATGTTTTGTCAGTAAATGTCACATTTTACTACATTACGGAAGTAAAATTGCTTGTAAATGGCAATTCAAATTGAAATGTTTTTGGACAAGTGATGGAGATAGACACAGAAATAAACCCAAAAGCTGTCAAAATGTATTTATGAGAGCTGTCACGTTACATTTAAGCCAACATTCTAAAGTACAGTGAAGATCTACCCAATTTTTTTTCTCATCCAAGTTTAAGTAACCTTGCCCAAAGCAATTTCAACAAATTCAATGTCAAGTGCTCCATCTATCTGATTAGCCCTTATTTTTATGACTAATGGAAAGTATTTATTTTCATATTGTAAAAAAGAAAAAAAATATTATTTGAAATATATGACTTTGTCTTTGGTTGCCAGGTACAGTAATTAAATGCAAATCCACCAAGTAATGTGGGTCTCCTTCCAATTCAATTACTCTGTGTTACTTTCATCTAATTCATATTGCATGCATACCTTTTTTGCAGAAGTCAGTGAAAGAGTGGGTTTTGAAAGTATGTTGCATACATTAAAATTTTTTGTGGCGAAAGGTGTAAAAAAAAAAAAAGGATGTGATTTACGTTGTCAGCAGTTTTCATCGAAACACAACGAACAATTAAATAATGATTTTGTGATTAAAGCATTCTGCTTTAATTAATAAAAAGAGCTCAGGGGTAAGAGACTCCTGTAGTGTGAATATAAGTCGACTACTTAGATTTTTAACATGTTGTGATCGCTTGGTTAAAGCCGGAGACCCACAAGGCACTCAAAAATGCATGAGTGTGAAAAACACTGAAAACAGATTTGTGCTGGAGGCATAAAAAAACAAACATCTTGTCAAATGCGGGAATTCTTCATGGTGTCTGGTTTGAAGGGTGAAATTGATTGATATGTACAGACATTCGAAGCGACTTTCTCTTCTAAGTTTTTTTCCGCCTGCTGTCTGAAACTGACTTTGCATTCATGATGCAAAATGTAGATGTAATCTTTATGCATGTTGTCGATGCCAGAGAATAAGCTCCAGGCCCAACAGTAGACTGGACAGTAATTAATTTTCTCTGTTATGTCATAAATGTCAGACTGAGTTCTAAAATCTGTGTGCTTTGACAGGTGTATACATAGAAGCCATAAAAACAATCCTAAAAAAAGAATTCAGTAATACAAAATAAGAAAGTTTGAACACTAAATATATAGATAATACCATATAAATAAACATAAACAATAATAAATCAATAAAACAAAATGAAAACATTAAAGCAATAATTTTTAACTAACACACTTTTAATAGAAAATAAAATATAAAAATAAAAAAATATATTAAAAAGTTCAAGTAAAATATTTTTACGTTATATTATGTTTTTTACAGTAATATTATACACATACATACAGTATATATTTTGTAAATAATAACATGTATTTACATGGATATATCTATATTGATGTTACACTGTAAGAAAGGCTGCACTCAGGCAAGCGTAAGATCCAAAGGCGAGCTTTATTAAAATACAGCGTGGTCAAATGGGCTAAGTCCAAACAACAGTAAACAAGTATATACAAGGGCAAAACAGAATCGTAAACAGTATCCAAGCAATGGTCAGGGCAGGCAGCAAAACGTTCACAAAGCAGAATACAGTCCGAGGTCAAAAATCCAAGAGGGCAGTCCAAAGTAACAAATGAAACAGACAAAACAAGGCAATGCAATGGCAATACTTCGCAACTTCCTGTTTGACAGACTCCCGTTTAATTAGTCGTCAGACAGGAAGTCACCAGCAAAGAAGCATAGGGAGCTGAGACAGTCCGTGCACTGGTGAAAGCTCCCTCTGCTGACTTGCCGTTACATACACACATACAAATCTATTAATTACATATTAATAAATATTAATTATGTATAATATATATTTACATTTAATATATAAACATAACATATTTTTCTTAATTGTATACATGCATATATGTCGGGGGTGTATGTTTGTGTGTATATATACTAATATATACATATAAATCATTATATAAGTATATAATATATATTTACTAATTTATTTAATATATTTATTATATGAACTGACATATACATAGACTATACACACATGTTTTATATTTATATAATTTAAATCATACTAAATAATAAGTAATAAAGTATTAATATAAGTATGTTGATGAATCTAACTGATTGTAGAACGAAAATATTTTTATTTTAAAGGTTGTCTGCACTTTACAGCTGCATCTAAAATGTGAAGTACATACAGGATTATGAGAGCTATGTCGCTGTCCCCTGCTGAGTCAGAGTATATGAAGACCCTTTAAATCTCCCTCGAGGCCATAGCATCCATCAGACACAGTGTGTGGGGTCCTGCAGGGCGCATGATTGAGCTCTCCATGACTCGGGACAGACAGCAAGCCCAGAGGTCCTTTTGTCCCTGAACAGCACACAGGCAGGCAGGCCACAGGTTAATGAAAAACACCAGCTTCATTCCCACAGAGCACCTGACAGATTGAGGGATGCAGGAGCGGGGGGACGTTTAACAGAATGGCTAATCGAAAAGTAAGAAATATTTACTATATTTCGGCTTTATATACTTCATAACACAGACATTTAGCATTTGGAAACAGGTTAAGAAGTGTATCCAAATGTTGAAACATCCTACAGACACCTACAAACATGGCTGCTTTCAAACCAGAAATTGAAATAAATCTACCCTCAAAGTGTGTGAAATGAACAGTCACAGAGAAAGAGAAGGAGAGAGAGAGAACCGTCTACCTGAGAATCCGGCAGATGTAATTGTTATTCAAAACAGCAGTGTCAGAAAGAGGTGAGCTCAAACTGGGTGAGCCGATTGCTTTTTCTCCCTGAAGGAAGAGAGGAGCACTGGTCTTTCTGAATATCTCCGAATCAAAGTCACTTATTAACCACACAGAATTATCCTGCTCACTGCATCTTTTCAGGAGCCTTATCCACTGAATCTCATTTGCAGAGATAACAGTCTTTCATCTTGCATAGCTGATAATAGTTTTTTCCTTCTGCGGGTAAGTGAAAATGTTTGGGAGAAGAGTATGATATTACAAAATGCATGATGAAAGAAAAAGGTTTTTTTGAGAGGTTTTTTTTCCTTTTTTTTCTGGGTATATCAGGCATTTATGGCAATAAGTGTACCTTGTCTTCTGCTGACATTTTTCTGTCTTATCATTATGATTAAAAGTTTTTTTGTGAATCATTCATTTTGGACTAATCCTTACTTTAGTATAGGAACTGATTCTCACTTTTAACTAGTTGCTTATTAGCATGACTATTGATAAACCTTTTACTGTTTATTGGTACTATATTCTTCATGACCATATTTAACTTAAAAACGACCTTACTAACTATTAACAAGCAGCAAATTAGTAGTTTATTAAGGCACAAGTCTTAATATAGCGAGAATTGGATGTTCAAAAATAAAATGTGTGACTCCCTGCGTTTTCCTAATTTATAACCGATATTTTATTCAACCATTAAAACACAGTTACACTTTATTCTGAATTCTTCTGAAACCATTATTTGTTCTAGATGTTGTGAAGTGCTTCTGTAAATGGTATAATTGAATATTTTAACTTCTAACTATAGATTATATTAGCAGGTTTGTGACTGCCAGATACACTACATCAACTGAAGTGAGATTCTGTGACACTTGGCCCTAAATGTGAATATTTGAATGTTTAATAATACCTACATTGATTAAATACCTAAATAAAGAACTCATTCAAGTGTTGCTGATTACAACTAAAATATCAGCTTGAATTTTAAATGGATTGGATTACTGTGTAGGCTACTAATAATAAACAGTTACAATGGATTTTAATTAAATAACTTGAAAAACAAATAACATAATAATTTAAATATCTAATAATAATAAATAATGGATACCCAACAAGGATGGGTAACTTTGATAGTGATGAGGGCCAGTGTTTTTTCCTCTTTATACCATATGCTTTTAACATCAAATTTAAGAACTTATATTAATTAAACCAATTGATATTAATAAATTATTTTTTGAAATATTATTATTTTTTATTTAACAAAATTGTTTAATTATATCTTAATTGACTCTTAATTTACATTTTTTTTAATGCATTTGCTTTTTGTCGATTTACTGGTTCACATTTAAAAACCAGCAGAAAAAAAAAAAAAAAGCAGAAAAGCAAATTTGTTCTCTGTCATCAGATTTCACTTTCGGAACTGCAGAAATATAGTGCTGGTAAGTAATGACTGGACTCACTGAAATTGTCATATTAATCCATATGGCAATTTTTATCTTTCCGTCCCCAAATGTAAGACCTCCTCTAATTCAGACTTTCTGTTCAGCCGATCTCCGGATGGGTCTTTTTGTTGTTGTTGATTTATTTATTGATTTCATTTTTTTATTCAAGGTGATGTGAAGGATTTAGAAACCAGTAAACCTGAAGGGTCATCATTTGAGACTAATCAATCAGCTATCAGCAAAGCTTCTGCTACCCAATTTGAGAGTTTTTTTAAGCACTTTATCAGTCACAGGTGTTCTCTATTGGTCAATACAAAGTAAAAAAGTGGTCAGCATTCTCCATTCCCAAAAGAAAAAGCACTGGAATGATCAGTGAAAGATTAATCGGACAGGACAAAGCCATCTCTGCAGGCTTGATTCTCCTTAATTATTCACACTGGCCGCTGGGATGCGCTGTAAATGTATCATTGTCTGATGTAGTGAGCCCTGGAATTGACCAGGATGTTCAAAGGGAATTTTAAAAACACCTACAGTAGCTTAACTGAGATTTGCAACACAAACTAAACAGCAGGCAAGGAAAAATAACCAGCAATGAATCTCTCATTATAACGATAAAATATAAGTCTCACTTTACAAACCTTGCCTTGAATTATTAATACTTTGTTCTATGTTTTGCCAAGTAAAAAGCTGTTTACTTTACACTGATGGAACAAAGCAAATCCACTGAGACCTGAGCAGGGTTAATCTGAAGAGCGCTTTCCTTGCTAGCCACTGTTTCATGATCACACAACAACCTTGTAAGGTAGAAGGACATCAAACTGCTTGATGTTCAAAGTTTTTAAATCTTGTTTAGGGCTCTAGCGTGACCCTTTGGGCATTGAAACCGATGGCATGGCTCTATGTCGAGCACACCCCTCTGAGAGATTCGTACATGTGCAATATCTCAATTTCACTCTCTCCAGGTCAGTGATGCTCAGCCAGGCGAAGCACGGCGATCAATGGAGGCAGAGAAGCTCAAATTGCCGGCAGTGTAAACCGACCTCAAGATTTATTTGCTTAATTAGTTGGATCCTCAAATGTACAAGCGCAATAAAAATGCCAAGGCTCCTTATTCTCTCCCTCCCTCTTTTTCCCCCTCTTGTTTTCTTTCACACTCAAGTGCACACTTTCTGCAAAACTAGATTATGAGATAGAGAACAACAAACGGGCACACACACATGTTGTTTTTTGTGATTTATGGGGACTCTCCATAGGCGTAATGGTTTTTATACTGTATGTGTATATTTTATACTGTATGTGGTATTGTTCTACACTGACCCCAAACCTACCCCTTACAGGAAACTGTGTGCATTTTTAGATTTTCAAAAAAACAGCATTTAATATGTTTTTTAAGCCTTTTGAATTACGGGGACACTGAAAATGTCCTCTTAAATCACCTTCATATTGTAATACCTATGTCATACCCATGTCATTATACACATTTGTGTCCTCATAAACCCGCACACACACAGAGCTAAAAGTTAATAATAATTAATGTAAAAATATACAAAACTGTAAAAGCATAAATAAATAAGTTAATTAAATAACATTGTTTAATATGGAGGGGGGGGGGGTATATTTGCTATATTTGCTTTTTTTGGCATACTGTAGTTTTATCCGTTATTGAACTGTATCATCCGATGTGATATTTAGTGGATAGAGAGATAGAATAACAGATATAGAACAACCAGTGGATGGATTGATACAGAATTATCGCTAGATATGGAACAAAAGGGATAGATAGAGAGATAAATAGAATGAACTAATGATGGATAGAATTCATGATAGAATTATAGGACGATCGATAGAACGATCGATAGATAGAACGATCGATAGATAGAACGATCGATAGATAGATAGAACGATCGATAGATAGATAGAACGATCGATAGATAGATAGAACGAACGATAGATAGAACGATCGATAGATAGAACGATCGATAGATAGATAGATAGATAGATAGATAGATAGATAGATAGATAGATAGATAGATAGATAGATAGATAGATAGATCGATAGATAGAACGATAGATAGATCGATAGATAGAACGATAGATAGAACGATGGATAGATGGATGGATAGATGGATAGATAGATAGATAGATAGATAGAATGAACTAATGATGGATGGATGGATGGATGGATAGATGGATGGATGGATGGATGGATGGACGGACGGACGGATGGATGCTACATGACGAGGTCACTGTCCCAGAAACAGGAGCGGTGTTGTGTCTCTGCACCTTGATTCACTCTGAAGTGTTCTTCCATACGATTCGTCACAGCTGATGCTGATTAGACCCAAGTAGCTGTTGCATAACCTGCTTGGAAGGAAACACACTGCTCTGCTCATGTCCTGTTGTTAAGGCTTAGTGTGGCAAAACAAATGAACGCCCACAGAAGCAGCATTAGAGGCTGTCTAGAGTGAGACAGGACCGCTGCTGCAGAACTGTAGCAGGACGTTACCCTGATGAAACTCAAATGGCTAAGCAGCACTGTGCTGCAAGGAGTGGTTAAAAAGAACAAGCTGGATTGGTCCGAGTTGGTCTTAATCTCTGGGAAAAGTGTCAAAGTGTCTACTGAGAGGACTTGTTAAAGGGACTGTATAGTACAATTGTCTGACAGGGTCAGTTATGGGCAGTGGTCAAATTACTCTAAAGCTTTCCTAAGGGGGAAGGGGCCATATTTCAAAGCAAGCAAGAAGTGCTTTCAAGATTTTTTTTTATTTAAAGAAAACATGGGAACACCAAAACAGCATGCATTTTTTCCCCCTGTTAAATAGGTCATATTAAAACCTGATATTCTTTTACTTTCATATTGAAACCATTAGCCAATAAAAATAGCAGATGTTTCTTTTCTGAATCAGTTTCAGTTCAATGACTCATAAAGATGATTTTAAACATGTCCGTTAAAAGGTTTATGCTATATAGTATGAATGAATTTCAGATGCACTGTACTACTATGCCTACTATGTAGTATTCAAAGGGATGCAGGGAGTCTTGTTTCATTTCTGAATGAATCAAAGTGGTTAAACAAATTTACTGAATGACTCACTCATAAAGACAATCGCTTGCTGCCACCTACTAGTGATGTAACCTGCAGAAAAAATATTTCAATACTTGCAATGCGCTGCTTCATATTTTTGTGTGAACTGTGAGACTTTTCAGTATTCTTTGATGAATAGAAAGTAAAAAAAAAAAAACAGGAGCATGTATTTGAAATATATACAGTGCAAAAGAATTGACTGTCAACTTTGATCAACTTAATGGATCCTTGTTGAATAAAAGCAACTTATATAAAATAACTTTCTGACCCCAGAACTTTTGAAAGGTAGTGTGTGAATAATATTTGCTCCTGGACGGATTATGAAGACAGCAGACTGCTGATGGAAGCTGATGGGTTAACAGACTCTCTTACAGCCTGAGGCTTCCATGTGAGGAGGTCAAATGGAGAAGCAATACAGTAAGTGTGTCCCCGAGAGACCGGCACCAATTTTCTCCTATTGCCACACTCCTAGCACAGTCACTGAGCCTGACAGCTGCTATTGATGTCAATTATGATAATTAATTAAATGCTTTCTGGGGAACAGACGGCAGTATTCAGCACTTCCCTCTCTGTCTCTCATCCTCACTCTCGAAAGTCACTTCAACAGTCCCTTCTCGACGCACAAGCCTTAAATTGTGCCAGTTCTTTGATTTTTTTCGGCAGCCCACAGATGGCATGACGTCAAGCTATATATGTTCTATACCTACTCATTTCTGTTGTGCAAAGAGGATATGAATTCGTAAATTATTGAGAGCCAAGTTGTCACTTAAAGGTTGCCTCATTTTATGACTGTGCCAAAATATTTCAGTTTGGCTATTAAATTATTGACAGTTGTTTGGTATGCGCTTTGAAGAGTTAACGGCACATCAAGTGATTTAATCATTTCCAGAGCTGACTTTCAAGTGTTTCCCCAGAAACAAACCCAAATTTAAGCATGAAGTATAATTAAACAAACTAAATTCATCAATATGTCTTTTTTTGACGCGCATGGTTCCGTTATTAGTGAGAGCATAGCAAATGCAATGAGCGTGATAGATGCCGAATGCCATCTTGTTGCCAGAGATTGTCCCACTAAATTACATTCATAACAACTCTTTGTATATTTTTCCAGAGGGCTCAGAGACAATGTGTCCTATTATTCTATTATTGAGTTTGCTGCGCTGTAAATAGTACGTGATGTCAGAACAGTAAATCAAAACATGCTGGTGGCTGCATCAAGAAAAAAAAAAAAGAAAAAAAAAATTATCACAAAACACACTTCATAGCCTCTTCTAATTAATGAGCTTGACTATATTAGTCAGTTCTGCGAAGACAAAATTAATGCTTTACCATGCAGTGCTATTTTTAGAGAATTACATGCCTCAGACTTTCTTGCAGCAGTTTCTGAAAGATACTTTTCTGTTCCAGTTTAACATTGACGCATGTGCACAAAGCGAGGCCCATGAAATAGAAATGGTTTGGTCAGACTGGTGTGGAAAAACTTGACTGACCTGCATGAAGCCCAGACCTGAACGTTCAATGGTCTGGGACGCTGACTGTGAGCCCGAAATATGTGCTTGACCTCAATGATGGTCTTGTGTCTGAACGGAAGAAAATCCCTGCAGTGTTGTTCTAACATATATCTGTAGTGCTGTAGAAGATGAGAGCAAGCTGGGAAATATTAATGCCTACGGATCTGAAATTACGAGTGTGGTGTTCTTTTAGCCATGCAGTGCACTTCATCCATGAAAGACAAACGGATATGGAATTATTGCCATCCAAAAAAAAAAAAAAAAAAAAAATCTAATATGAAATCTGGATTTTGTATTCTTACATTGCGTTCCAGCACTGTAAACCTCTGTCTGTATAACTATTTCTTCTTTCTCAAAACTGAATGGTTTCATCATGAAAAAAAATAAATAAATAAATGTAAAAAATGTATATATAAATATATTTAGAAAGATTTATAATTAGTTGCAATTAATTGATTAATTAATATTATTAAATTTTTTTTATTTTTTACTGTAATTAGTAGGGATGTAACTGTATTGTAAATACCGTCGTACCGCAATATCAAATTTTTCTGATAATACCGTGGTCGCATGACAATTCAGTGTTGCTAACTTAGCGACTTTGTCTCTACATTTAGCGACTAGCGACAAATATATAGACTTCTTGGACAAACCTCAGCGAGTCTCATGTACTGCCACGCTAGCGCGAGTGCTTGTTTTCTCGGCGCGCATACACACCTCTCTGTGCGTCTGTTCTGTTCAGCGCGCGGCTGAGAGGAGCAGGGCTTTCAGTTAAAATAGATATGTTGCTTCTAACTCTATTTTACATGCAAATAGAGCCAAAATCACAGCGTAGCCATTGTCTATATCTTATGTGTA